>JAGSMP010001614.1:0-45060 GCA_029286625.1 Parnassius orleans | reverse complement strand
GAACCTGTTGTTCATGTACTGTGTAATTTACAGCGGACGCTTAGCCCTGAGCTACCACGGCTCATTATTATTTAGGTATATTGTGTAAGTATATTATTTAGACATGACAGCCTCGTTAACACTATAAATACACTCCACACTTTAAATCGCTCAGGAACAATGTAGTAAATTATTCGGTTGAAAATGAAAGTTCTTGTAAAATGAATATTACATGCCAAACATTAGCTGAACAAAACAAATGCTAAGTTTAGCTTTTTTATAACTAAGATTAACCGGAAACATTCCTCCACATACGCAAAACAAAAGTAGTTTTGAATAAAACTAATGTTACGGATTTTAATCGACTTCAAAAATGGAGGAGGTTCTCAATTAGATTGCACTTTTTATGTGTTGTCGGAACTTTTTCTAGATGAACCGATCTTGATGATTCTTTTTTTATTTAAATGTGGTCCCATATAAATTTGATCAAGATCTGACCAGTAGTTTTGAGTTATCCTTAATAATGCGTATTTAACTGAATTGACTACCTTAATAATGTTTCCTATTTTATTTACATTGAAGTCGGCTGTACAAAATGTTTAATTTTACCAACTGATTGGTCACCCGCGGCGAATTAAGAGGAACCCACATAGCTGGCCCGTAGTACCCACATAGTAGGGCCGACCCGAGTTGGCCACTCCGAGTGGGCTTTGCGAGCCCACTTTGGATGTGTGTTGGTGGGCTGCGGCGAGAGGGGTGCCCTCTCCCCTTACCGCTGCAGCCGAGGTGGAGTCACGGAGGAGGAGTGTCGGTTTGGCGATGCGCCACTCTCCCTACCCCCCACAACCGAACCTTGGTTGGTGACGGAGCCATAGACCAGATTCGCCGCTGGGGTCAGGAAGGCTATTGCTTCTGAGTACTCATTCTTCCTAGTCCCATGGCCTTCGCGCATTGAACACGGGGGCGTCTATTGCGCAGGTGAAGTAGGAGGCCGCGGAAGTGGGTGCCCCATGAGGCGACCAGCGCAGGTGGGGCCGCAGATGTGTGTGAAAGCGTTCCCGTAGCCCTGCCAATATGCGACGAAGGTGGAACACCATAGGGTTTTAGTCGGTGCGAGTCCGACATAACCCGTTCTTGCGTTCCGTGAGGCGGGTATGCGTAGGCATTTCCCCATGTAAAAAAAGGTTCGTAGGTGGCTTAAAATAGTTCGTCTAAATATATACAACGTCGGTGCATCGCTTTTTTTCTTTTCCGAACTTGGCTTACACAATGCCGTGTGTCTAGAACCACAGTAACAACTTCTGTATCACCCATAGGAAATGGGAAGATGGATTCTTTTACGACGCCACCACAATATAATAAGTTAATTCACCTATCTTTTCTGTACGTGTGTTTGTTACTGAACTCCTCCCATTTGGGAGGCTGGACCGATTTTAATGATTTTTTGTGAGTGTTTGAGTAGGTCTCTGAATGGTTTAGTATGTGGTGCTGTTGTCGAGATCCAGAAATCTCCGAAGCGGGGGCGAACCGTTAGTTTAAATATTAGGTCCTTACATATGAAATTAGCGTTTTGTTGTACTGACCACTTTGATCTGAAATATCTCCTCTTTGGTTAAGAATTGCAAATTCAAATTTATAAGTTAATTTAGATGGTACATTTGAGTTTTGAAAACAGTCATTCATTTGTTTTTTCTCATTATTTTATTCTTTGGCGTCGCTTATTATCGCACAATGGAAAACATGAAATATCGGTATTTTTCCAGTACGAGTTCTACCGTGGCACCAGTGCTGCAGAAATAGCTCGAAGGATTAATGATGTGTACGGCGCTGGTGTCGCAAAGAAAACACGGTACGTTTTGGTTTCAACGTTTTCTTTCTGGAAATTTCAACCTTCAAAACCAACACCGTAGATGGCCGGAGACCAAAGTGGAAAATGAAGAATTAAAGGCTATTGTGGAAGCGGATCCATCACGAAGCACTTCAGAGATAGCTGCAAGCTTCGGGATAAGTGATAAAACTGTATTAATCCACTTGAAGCAAATCGGAAAGTAAAACACTTGAACGATGGGTACCTCATGAATTGAGTGAATCGAACTTGCAAACACGCGTCGACTGCTGTGTTACTTTGCTCAACCGACACAATAATGAAGGGTTTTAAATCGAATCATTACTTGTGATGAAAAATGGATACTGTACGATAATCGGAAGCGCTCGTCGCAATGGCTGAACACTGGAGACCCAGCCAAATCCTGCCTGAAACGAAAATTGAGTCAGAAAAGTTACTTGTGAGTGTTTTGTGGACTAGCGCCGGTGTCGTTCACTACAGCTTTCAAAATCTAGCCAAACGATTACGGCAGATATTTATTGTCAGCAACTGCAAACCATGAAGGAAGAACTAGCTGCTAAACAACCGAGATTGGTCAATCGCTCTAGGCCACTGTTGCTTCACGACAACGCAAGACCACACACTGCCCAACAAACAACCACTAAGTTAGATGAGCTGCTATTGAATGTCTGCTACATCCACCGTACTCCCGGACCTTGCTCCAACAGATTACCATTTTTCCGGAATTTGGACAACTTCTTACAAGGAAAAATTCAACTCCGATGCGGCAGTCCAAACCGCCTTCAAGGAGTTTATTGATTCTCGCCCCAATGGTTTTTTTAGTAAAGAGATCAATGAACTACCAATGAGATGGCTAAAGTGCATAGATAACAACGGTACATACTTTGATTAATTAAATATATTTCACAAAAAATTGACTTTATATTCCTCCCGTACAAAACGCCTATTTCATATGTAAGGACCTAATATTTTTAAAAGATGTTTATATTGGCAAGGAAGGCTCGGGTTCGATTCATTAATTTTTTTACGAATCATTTTTTTCGATACTTTAAAGAACCGAACTAAAAATCCAAAGCCACTATCAGTACCAAATTGGCAAAGATTATTAAAGAAGATTGTATAAAGGAAAAATTAATGAGAAACGCTTTGAAACTCAATGACATTTAGTATAAGTGAAATCCAAGTGGAGGCCCGAAACCCACTTTCGCGTTCATTTTTAGGATTACTTTGTAACGTAATGATCAAGAAATATAAGACTGAGCGTTAAAGGTTTTCTCAAGTGGAATTGATATTTCAATGTCATTAAAATTTTATTTGACATGTCACTAACGGGTTTTTGAGACTTGAAATGAGTTTTGTTTCACGCAGTAAAATTATAACCTCTAAATTAAATCTCCTGTTACTTTTAAATTTACTGCGAACATTTTAACTCATCGTCATTACAGTCTATCAAAGTCCAATGCTGATCATAGGCTTCCCCCATAGATGGGATAATTGCCATACTTAACACGATAGACAGGCGGGTTGGCAACCACAGTTTTTGAAGTGAAACTTCTTTATCGACGTAGCTGAGAAATTTAGTACGGTATTAAAAAAACGTCAAGTTTTCTTGTAACATTTCCTTGTTACGTTGCATGAGTAACAAAATAAAAGAAGAATTATAAGTCGTATAGAAGTTTGACTTCGTACGTGTGTCCACAATTGCACCCACAATTTTTTTTACTTTGTGTTCTTATTAGGAGACGCCGCTGCCCATTACCTGGCTTGTTTCCTCTGTCGCCTCTTATGACACCCACTGGACGTTATAGAATAGTAGATAATATTCTTACACCACAACTACACGGTAAACTGTGTGTATCAAAATGAAAACATACATACCAAATGACTTGGGCGTCTATCAATAAAATTACTGGGTTCCTTAAAATTATCTGGCTGAATTTAACTTTAACTAAGTAACTTCCACCCCGTGTAGTGGCGGGTAAGAATACCCACTACCCCATATCTTCCCGTGGGTGTCAAGAGGCGACAAAGGGAAACTGAGGTAGAAGATGGGCAGCAGCATCTTTCTTATTGCGAAACAACAATAAAACTGCGGTTGCCAACCCGCTCGCCAAGCGTGGCAACTATGGCAATATACCACCATGATTAAAGTTATGAAGCGACAGCCCCAGTCCCCGACGGTCCCACTATTCCTGGCTACGGTGGCGACCATGGTAATGGCGGGGCAGGGGTGATAAGAATCTTCGGTGGAGTTTCGGTTGCCACCTAAGACGACTGGACCTGGCAACATTTAATGCACGCACCCTGAGGATTGACGAGAAGATCCTGAGCTGGAAGAAGAGATAGACAAGTTGCGCTGGAATATTATAGGATTATCTGAGGTCCGAAGAGAGGGGAGGACACGGTAATCCTCGAATCCAGCAACTTGTTCTATCACGGGAGGGCGACCATCTGTCCCACGGAGGTGTCGGATTTATCGCCCACAAGTCTCTCGTTAACAACGTTGTAAAGATTGAGAGTGTGTCGACGAGGGTTTCGTACCTTATACTCAGAATCACCAAACGGTATTCGTTGAAGGTCATACAGGTTTATGCACCAACCTCGGCACATCCCAAGGAGGAGGTGGAAATGTATGAGGATATATCTAAAGCCATGCATTGCTCCAAAACCCACGATACGGTGTTAATGGGAGACTTCATCGCAAAACTAGGCACAAGAGAGAACGGTGAGATGAAGGTAGGGAAATTTGAAATAGGACAACGGAACCCAAGGACCAGCAGCTGAACGACTTCACGGAGAAAAGGGACTCTTTATGATGAACTCTTTCTTCCAGAAGCGGCCCCACAGGAAGTGGACCTGGTCGAGCCCCGACGGTTCGACAAAAATGTGATTGACTTCATTATGACGACCAGACAACAACTTTTCAGTGATATCTCAGTGATCGCAAGGGTGAAAACCGGCAGCGATCACCGAATGGTTAGAGGTACACAGAACCTAAACGTTAAGTTGGAGAGGTCTCGTCTAATGAAGTCAACGCTCCATCTCCTTGTGCTCTAATCCAAAGTCCTTTCAGCTTGAGTTAGAAAACAGTTTTCAGTGCCTAGAAGATTGCAATGCAGTGGACGATATGAATGACAAGCTCGTGGAAACTGTCCATGCGGTCGGAGCTAAGTTTTGCAAGACCCGCCGCAGAAGAATACAAAACTCTCCGATCACACTCTAATCTCATGGCTTTAGACGGGAAATGAAGCTGCAGTCTTCAGTTGATTTGACAGCATACAGGCAACTGAACAGATAGATCTTCAAATGCATGCAGTGGGACTTACGCAACTTTAATACTGCTCGTATTGAAGAAGCGATCGAGCGGAACCAGGGCTCCAAAGTCTTTGCTAGAGATCTGTCTGCCAGAAAGAGCCAACTGTCGAAGCTGATGACCGAGTGTGGCAGCGTCGTTTCACCTGAGATTTTGAATGAAATTGAGAGGTTCTATAGGCAGCTGTACACATCATCGTTGGAGCCACACGCAAGTGTGAGTAACGATCCAAGAGCAAGTCTTATCCGACAACATTCCGATGATATTCCGGACGTCAGTCTGAGGGAGATTACAATGGCTCTCTAGCACCTTAAAACGGCAAGGCCCCAGGCGAGGATGAAATTACAGCAGAGCTTCTGAAAGTGGGTGGAAAACCGGTACTTGAAGTCCTTCAGAAGCTCTTTAATTCCGTCCTCCATGGTGGCACTACACCGGAGGCGTGGAGCAGAAGTGCGGTAGTCTTGTTCTTTAAGAAAGGCGACAACGCTCTCTTGAAGAACCACAGACCGATTTCCTTATGAGCCGCATCTACGTGCTGTTTTCGAGAGTTATTACGAATCGTCTCGTATGCGGACTCGACGACTTCCAGCCTCCCGAACAAGCCGGTTTCCGGAAGGCTTTAGGACAAATTGTACAGAAGTCCGAGTAGTTACAATTTGCCACTATGTCTGACGTATGTCGACTATGAAAAAGCCTTTGATACCGTCAAAATGCGGATGCGTCGTTTCCAGCAAAAGAGTCCCTAGTTCTCTACACACACTATATGCAACACAGAAGCGTTAAGTCGCTGCTTTACGCTGGTATTCTGTGAGAACGTGGTCCCCGGTCGAACAGTTTTTAAGCAGGTACATTCAAGCGGGAAATTGAAAAGCACTCGAGCGTTGTTGGTGATTGTACCGCTATTTCCATTTTGGCGTCGCTTAAACTGTGAGAACTAAACGAGTAGTGGCTGCTGGGCAAAACAATGATTGGCCTATATATTATGTGTGAAATAAATAAAAACTTTATTTTTAACTACGAAATGCTAAATAAGTACATAGGTATTTATACATATAATTTATATTGCAGCAGCAAATAGGCATCCGACTCAGCATTACGCTGCAGTGGAGTAACCATAGCGCTCACCAAGACTCACGAGCAGTTGCTTAGTTTATACTTGCCGATACCTTGAACGTTACATAAATACAAGTATTTAACATGATATTATTAGTACTCTGAGATGACAATGCAACTCCAGTCTTCTGTCATTTAATTAGTCGCCGACACACCATCAGATCTACTGTTGGCTCTTTTGTTACTTTAATAACAAAATTTTACTTTTCAACCGACTTCAAAGAATTAAAAAATTTATCATTTTTACATAATAGCGACTCCATTCGTCGCGGCGGCGCTGTCGTCGCGCCACAAGCGAAATGCTGAAGCCTGAGTCGCGCCTTCAAAGTTCCGAAGCTACCACTATATATATAATATTATAGCTCGAAATAATACATGGACCATAGACTGCTCCTCGGCGTGAACACCTTGCCCGGCGGGAGATCTACCCCTTCCTTACACAGCCAAAGAACTACCTCAGCCACTTCTGACGCTATTACAGTAAATTATTTCATTATTTTGTAGTTATTTGAAGTCGGCTTTCGCTTTTAGTAAAAGTGAAACTTTTACCATTTTGAGTTAACTAAGAAAATAATATCAATAATGTTTTCTTATATTTACGCAAAGACTACATTAAATGAAACTAATTTTTACGGATTATATCGCGTTTAATTTTAACTTTTAATTCCCGACGTTTCGGGTGCTTTACAGCACCCATGGTCACAGGGGAACTGAGGTGTTTGACGTCCTGATGTCATAGTTAGCCCGCTACCTTCAGTTTTTAATATTAATGGTTTGGTTCAATCTACGCAGAATGAGCTTACAGTATCTTGAAGTCTAGCAGTGGTATACTTGGGTTTGGATTTAATTTTATTAATTATAGGATCCCAAGCAGATGGCAGCACCCATCCATCTTCTCTATTGAAATTAGGATGTTTTTTAATTTCAATAGCCTCGCGAATCATCCTTGGTAGGAATCGGTGTTCTTTTGCGAGGATTTGTGGTCTATCAAATCTAATGTAATGGCGGGGACGATCTTGAACATGTTCACAAACTGCAGACTTCCCGATACGTCGGTGCTTCAAGTCAGCTATATGTTCTTTTACGCGGGTTTTTATAGATCTTTTGTTTGTCCTATGTAAGAGAGACCACATTCACAATCCAGCTTGTAACACTCCTGCATCTTGTAGAGTGATATGACACTTGATGGATGGTAAAATTGACTAATCTTCTTAGGCGCCTTGAAGTATGTTTTAATGGAAGCTCGCTTCAAGATGTAGCCAACCTTGTCTGTGACTACTCTGACATAGGGTAGTACAGCAGGCACACGTTCGACTGTGGCCGGCTTCACTCGGTCACTGTGACGTAGGTGCGGACCCGAAGCTTGTTGTCTTGCAGTACTTGCTCGACGTGCTGAAGCTTGGCGGCCAGATGTTTTCTGTCACAGATTCCTCGCGCGTTTCGTGTGATGAATGATGGTGCGATGCACCATTTAAATATCGGTTGGTATGAGTCTTTTCCCCTACACAGTGTGACCAATAGTGTTATCAGATTTCGGATGACTAAAACATCTAGGAAAGCTAAAGAATTGTTTGCCTCTAACTCCATTGTGAATTGTATTTTAGAGTTTATGGAATTAAGGTGGTTTAAAAATACAGTTACTTTGTCAGATGTTAAAATTGTGAAAGTATCGTCTACGTACCGCTTGTAGAAACTCGGATTTACAGGAGCAGTAAAAGGGCTTTCTCCTCAAAGTTTCTCCTCGGCGACTACGGGAGACAGGTGAGCTCATCGTCACACCGTCTACTGCTTGTAGAACTCTTCCTTCCACAATAGATAGCCAGATGTGAGGCAGTGTTTAAGTAATACTGCATATTCTGTGGGCATGTTGTTATCTTCTAGCTTCCTAGTTACAATTGATATGCAGTCTTCACAGGTAAGCATGTGAATAGTGACTGAACATCAAAACTGACCATAGTTTCATTGTCAGTGAGATATAGGTCTTTTATCTCACCAACAAAATGGTATGAATCCTTTGTGTGTGCTCTGGTATGTCCTCTCAGTGGTGATAGTATTTTTGCCAAGTGTTGAGCCAACTTATAAGTTGGTGAATCGATCTGGCTCACTATGGGATGCAGTAGAGCGTTTGGTTTGTGTATTTTCGGTAACCCATGCAACCTCGGTGGTTTGGCACATGATGGTATTGTCGAATTCAGGTCGAGATCTAATTTTTCGGAGTATTTTATTAAATCAGTAGTTGTTTTAAGTGTATTAGTTGTAGGGTCTATTTTGACCTGTTTGTATGTACTTTCATCCGATAAAAGTTGTTGTATTTTGAAATTATACTTGACGTGTCATTATTACCGTAGCATTTCCTTAATCCGCGCGGAGAATCGTGAGCTCTGGTCTGTTGCGTAAGTTGTACAACGCTTTAAACTCGTCTTTGGGAGATTTAGTTTCGGCGCTGAACTTCGACGTAACAAGGACGAAATGTCTTGACGTATGGCCTCTAAATCCTCCTTATCAATATTATTCTTAAACAGACAATCCTCAACACTACAGAAAATTTCTTCGTACAGGATTTTTGCGGTGTTATTGCAAAATTCAAGCCCTTCGACAATACTTTTATTGTAGGTTCGTCCAGTGTTTGTTTTGTTTTATTGTTTGCGTCTGTGGTCAACGGTTGTTGCGTTTCATTTTTACGTTGACATGGATGTTTGGCATTTGATTTGATAGTGTATATCTGGTATTTTTCTATTTGTTTATATTTGCATTCATTATATTTCGATGTTTTGCGTTTGTTTAAAGTTTCAATGCAATTATTAATTTCAAATGTAGTTAAAACCATCTTTAAGTCACTGGAAAAATTGTATAAGATTTTATTTATGAATTGTAGATCGAACCGCTTTTGCTGAATCACCGTTCGTAACCACTTTTTACTTGCGCTTCCTCGAATGTCCTTTTTTGTTGATATTTTGACACACGTAGGAATGAGATTATGGTCTCTGCATCGCTTCAAGAAATTTAAAGATGTTATATATCTTGCGTGCTTGGTCTTGAGATCTTCTAATCAGCGAATTTTATTGGCTATTACCAGTCCGTACTGGTTCACATAATGTTTTCTTATATTTACGCGAAGACTACACATTCAATGAAACTAATTCTACGGCAACAATTCTCAGATGTACTTCATAACTTTTTAACTGCCAACTTTTTAACTACTATCCTACCTGATGGTAAGTGGTAACGCAACCGAAGATGGTAAAACGCACTGACTTTTCGCTTAACAAAAGCCTTGTTACTCTTGGTTTTAAGACATCGACGTGGTAGGACGTAGTTTAGACAAGGTAGAGCCACGCTGCAGCTATATTATGGTTGTAGCACAAATGGGTCGGCTCGACCAGCGAAGGACCACACTCTCACAGAATACCAGCGTAAAATAGCAGTTTAATGCTGCTGTTTTTCGTATGGTGAATGTAGAAAACCAGAGACATTTTTTACTGGAAACGAGACATTCCATCTTGCATTCCATTTAATATAGATGGCTATGAGCCACAGCATCCACTTACCATCAGGTGGACTGTGTGCTCTTTTGTCACCCTTATGTCATAAAAAAAGACAGATGCTGGCAAAATATTCCACACCATTGCTAAGCTAGCATTACGAACGATGAAGCAAACCGTCTTCTTTCATTGGTTCGCATGCAAAGTCGACAACCAGGAATACAATACTCGTAACTTCCTTTTTTAAATTGACTGTTTTAAGCTGTTTAATAGCCCGTGTTAAGAGTTCTTCTTAAATTGTTCAACATGTCTTCAGAATTAGCATCAATAGACAAAAAATACCCATAGCATAATAAGGCGCAGAGCAAGCTACCTTTCAATGGTGCTTATCGCCTCTTAAAGCGACACAAGAATCGTTAACCTTGTCCTATTAAGATTAGGGCCAAAATCTGTTCCAATATTGCCTTTGTCATCTAAGCTAAAAAAACTTATATTAATTCCATTCCATTATATCCATTATATCCATCCATTACTGGCTATAAAAAAAGTCCACTGATAAACATGGGCCTCCCTTATAGATTGCCACGCTTGGCAAGCGGGTTGGCAACCACAGTTTTTTATTATTTTTAGTTATTATCAGGAAGATGCTGCTGTCCATCTCCTGTTTTATTTTCTCTCTGTCGCCTCTTACGACACCCTCGGAATGATATGGGGTAGTGGATATTCTTATTCCGCTAAATAATTTAATTTAATTAATTAATCATTTACCTTAAAATATCTTTAAGATCTACATAAAACTAAAATGAACTCTGCATGCGTCCAATGTTTAAACGAAAAGAGGATACCACAGAATACGAGTATATTCCAACTGTTTCCTGTGAGTGATGAGAACCGGAGACAGTTTTACTTTTATCAAGGCGTTAATCGAGATGAACCATACCTTCCATGTACCATCAAGTGATATTATCATCCATCTCAAGTGAATCTGAATTTTTCGGTGTCATAATCGCAAATTTTTACTAACTCCCAATATGAGGGTCAAAATATTTTTTAAATTTGTTCAACCAGATCTTTTAGCGACGCAAGGTTCAGGAATTTCAGAAACGGGCTTCTTCTAATTTCAGAAGCTTTCCAGCAAACAATTTCCGTTGCTGCCCACTCGTTTTAGGTGAGCATGTTTGCTCACGCAAAACGTGCACGTGGGTTGCTCATGCAAAAGGCGACGGAGAATCTTTGAGGACTGAGATGGTCGTCTATTGTACTATTACTCACTGCTTATTGTAATATATTATTGAAATTGTAAGGAAGACATTGTAAGAAATCCACCCATCCATCCATCTATTACAGCCTATAGAAATTCCACTGCCGAATAGGCTTTTTATGTGGATGTTATCGCGTTTACTTTGAGTTATTTTTATTTATTTAAATTCCTGACGTTTCGGGAGCTTCACGGGTGGGGCAGGGGTTAATCTTATATTTTATGCCGCACTTGTGGTTGAAAATTATCATATTAAATAAATCATTAATTTGTTGTGTAGTATTTTATTTGATATTTCATTTAATTTCTTTTGAAAGTTTAACTTCTACCGCGTGTGGACTGCACACATGTTTTTTTTTAATTATTTTAAGTTGTTAACAGGAATATGATACCGCCCATCTCCTGTTTAATTTCTCTCTGTCGCCTCCTACGACGATTCTCTAAGGCTACCATTACACGGCGGCAATCATTACTGCAGTCATAACACGATGCAGTGTGGCTTTTTTTAATAGTATAAGGGTGACAAACGAGCACACAGTCCTCCTGATGGTAAGTGGTTGCTGCGGCCCATAGACATCTACATCTATCCTCTATTACAAATCAAAATGCAGATGCGTTGTCACCCGTGAGGACTAAGATGGAATGCCTCATTTCCAGTAAAAGGGCCTCCGGTTCTCTACACTCACCATATGAAACACAGCAGCATTAAGCTGCTATTTTACGATGGTATTCTGTGAGAGCGTGGTCCTTCCCGGTCGAGCCGACCCATTCGTGCTACAACTATACTATTAATATAGCTGCAGCATGGCTCTACCACGGAAAAAAGGGCTTTACCATGTTACAAATAAAAAGTATGGTTTAACTAAGCACTGCATAGCAGATAACTTATTCTTAACAAAGCCTGCAAGTGAAGTTAAAACAGGTGATGTAACAAATTACATCACCTGTTGTTGTGTTGTGATGTGATCTTAAAAATTAAATTATATAGTTAAAACCAACTTCAAATAGGTACTAAAAATAATAAAATAATTTTATATTATTTAATAGTTTATCTTTTCTTTATATAGGTATACAATTAATGTAATTAATTCTGTCCGTGTGTAAGTGACCGAACTCCTCCTAAACTGCTGGACTGATGTGATGAAATTTTGTGTGTGTGATTAAGTTGATTCGAAAATGGTTTAGATTTACAATAAGACCCAGTAGGTGACGCTGTTATCGAGATACAGAAATCATCCGTGCGAAACCGGGGCGGATCGCTAGCTTAATTATAAAGTGGGTGCTAAAACAAACAAAAATAAAAAAATAATAAAAAGAAAGCCTTGTTTTCAGAATCTAGTACATAAATTATGTGAAATTAGTCAATTTTACTTTTCGTAAAGTTTAATTATTTGACTTTTCATTCAAATTTAAATTGACTGTTGTTTGATAGTTCCATTTTGCACGCCTCTTAACGCGAAGCGTTTGAGGTAGTGCTTTACTCCCGACACTTCAAAGTCAAGCAATTTTGTGGTCTTAAAATGCCTCTATCATAACCATATTGCACTTATACGATAATATGAGTAGCATATATCTAGAAAACACTCTAATTAAACCATCTTTTAGATATACATAAACACTCACGCCTGTCACCCAGAGGGTAGGCAGAGACTGTGGACTTCCATTTGGCACGATCCACATACCTCTCTCGCTTCCTCCACATTCATATACCCACGCATACATGCTTGTCGGTTATTAGCACTTTTAATTTGGCTCATTTTCAATATATCGCCAGTTTGGTCGATAAACTTTCACCTAGGGCGTTTCCCGACTCTGCGTTCACCATCAGTCCATCTTTTATTTTTTTTAAATCATTTTATATTGGTACTTTAAAAAAAAAAGGTTTGAAAAAAATTTACTTGGACTTTACGTCCGGATGCTGATTTTGTATGTGATCACGATAACTCGAAAAAATTCACGTATCGAGACCGGATTTTTTTTATTAGCTTCAGAATTACATCAACCGGTTCCTTTTTTCATATTAATAGCCTAGTACGCGTAGTTTGTTAATAAAATGATCTTTTTATTTTTTTTAAATATACCTTCTACCTAATCATTTCCATAAATTTTTTTTTTAGCCCTTTATAGACAAAGGATAAATGTACCATGCAGTCCATATCGATTTTATAATTTGTGTAATCGATTTAATAAGGTAATTTATTTTTTTCATCAATATAAATGAAACGCTCAAGAGGCGTGCACTTTTGGATTTTCCAAATATTTTTTTTTTAAATTTAAATAGGACTAACTATGAGATGTAGCATATTTAATTTTAAAAAAAATCATTACAATTAGTTAACAATCGGCTAAGGTTTCACGTATGCATACAAACCAAAATTAAAGTCGAATTGGGTACCTCTTTTTGTAGTCGGGTAAAAATAAATTGATTTATCAATAAAAATATACGTAACATGATAAACAACATTAATTTTGATATTACTTTTATCTCCCTGTCACTTTTTAGCGGACTTCAAAAAAGTATTTCTTAGTCCATTCAAAAGGGTAAAAAAAAAAACTTTGAATAAAAAGTAAAAGCCGACTTCAAACAACAAAAAAAAACATATTCGCATTGTGATGGCTTTAATTCTTCTATACAATGTGTCTTAGCAACGACTTCAAAATGGTATATTGTCCGTTTTTTTTTTTGTAAGTAAAGCAATAAATAATTTACGCAAACAACCAGAACAATCGAAAGTGCCATTGCCATCACGTTTCCCGCTAAGTGCTGTAGATTTGCGGTCGACAATTCACATAGCGCTAATTCAATGTTTAGCCTCACAATTTGTTAACATAGTGTTAGAAATTCTCATAAATATTTAAAGGGAAGAAATATTTCTCACTTACGAATTAACGATATAAATCCATCATAGAATACAGTAAGCAGTTAGAAATAAACAGAAACGGAAGAAACAAAGAAACAATTTGGCACTAACAAACTGATGTACAACAATATACTAATTTATGACAAATACAAACTTTAATAAATTTGGCTTTGTACATCGAAGGCGTGCCAAACGAGGTCATTACTCAAGATGACCATGTAGTGGTGGTGTAAGAATATCCACTACCCCATATCATTCCGTGGGTGTCGGAAGATGTAACAGGGAAACAAATCAGGAGATGGGCAGCAGCCTTTTCCTAATAACGTCTAAAATAAAAAACTGTGGTTTCCAACCCGCTTGCTAAGCGTGGCAACTATAGCAAATATCCCTCCTATGAGACAATCTATGGGGGAGGCCTATGTTCAGCAGTGGATAGTTGTGACGACACCACAACGATGATTTTCAGTAATGATCAAAAAACCCTAGGAAAATACAGCTCTGAGACTAATGGTAGTGAAATTTTAAACAGAAAAAAAATCAAGCATTCTTTACTCGGAGCTGTATCCACTGAGCCAGGATTGTAATAGCGCCATCTACTTCATTCTATAGGTAAAGTCATTATAATGAACAAAAATTGATTGATTCTCTAGGTGGTACGTAAAATAACCAAACACGACTAATTTAATTTAAATAAGTTAGTTATGAAGTCGTGATTTGCTATGAATAAGTTGGATATAATTATTTAATTCAACATTGTTAACATTATTTATTTAATAAATTTGTTAATTATTTCAATTATTTATTTTAACAGTTAAAAGTTTTATTAACCATCTTTAAAGCACCGCACAAAGAGGAGACAGAGATAATAGGAAACACTGTATATTAGCCAGCTAAATCCTATAGATGTATATGTTTGTCCCTTTTTAGTGTCGCTTTTTCTTTTCATCGAGATTCAAATCACAACGATTCTAAAGAAGTTCTCAGTTCAAAAACTATCTAAATTATAAATATATGTTGCACGAGGCTACCAAATACCAAGATAACACTAAAATAATCATTTCACTAAAATAGATGAAGTATTAAACCTACAGCAGGACAGCACCAAGACACCGTCAGTTCATCACTCATTCATATCAATTTCTCCTGTCAAATCACACGTCCACGTGTGAAGACCTAGTAAGCAACTCTCTTAGAGTCACCTGAAATAGGCACATTAGAAAAAAACGTCTTGTCTAGGTCTATTCTGACCATGAAACAATAAAACAATACTTAGTGCGGATTTATAATCATAAGCTGTTAAAGGTTAAACAAAATTACTTCAGATCATTGTTAATACTTGCGTGGTAGAGCCATGTTGATGCTTAATTATGGTTGTAGCACGAATGGGTCGGCTTGACCGGGGAAGGACTTCGCTCTCACAGAATAACAGCGTAAAATAGCAGCTCAATACTGATGTGTTTCGTATGGTGAGGGAAGAGAACCGGAGACCCTTATTACTGGAAATTAATCGAGGATAGATGTAGATGTCTATAGTTCACAGCATCTACTTTAGGTGGACTGTGTGTTCGTTTGGCATCCTTATTTTATATAAAAAACATTCGGTCAAAGCCATGTTTAACCTTTAAAAATTACCTGTTGAACTAATTTGAAATGAACTAAACTTACAAAAGTCAATTCATTCCCAGATCTGATTTAGCATACAAAAGCTCTCTACCGAGTATAACACACGATGCGACCAAATATGTCCGCACGTGGCACCTCAATTATCTGAACACATGCTATAGGTCAATGTCCAAGGCCCGCGCACGTGGTTATCGAAGAAAATTTCCTTGAGGAATACTGCATACGTCAGAAATATTTAATTTAATTTAAAGATTTGCGAGTTGTTTAATTTAATTTAAAGATTTAAAGTTTACGTTGTTAATTACTTACATTTCGTAAATAACTAACAACGTATCGAAAAACCACATGAACAAATAATTTCTTAGTTTTATACGAACACTACACACTTTACAACTAACTATATTTACGAATTTTATTACGTTTTATTGTTATTTGTCAGGGTTCTCTATGTACAGGGTTAACTATGAAATTGGGATGCCGAACACCTCATACCTCCCCTCTCCTCGATAAAATACAACGCGTTAAATTCCGTAAAACTAGTTTCAATCAACAACATTAACATTAAAATGGCTTGCAAATTATTGACCAGATGGAAATTTACAAGGCGGTTCGAATCACTAATGTTTATTTGAACGATACATATCATTTGACTTTATTATTATTAAACTATTTTACTGCAATAACGCGTATTTCACAATATACAAGCTTACGGTTATTTCGCCATTTTGAGATTATTCTAAAATAAGTTTTCTTCTTGTATTTGCGTGAACAAACACGGTATTTACCGAGGACTCACTTTGCAAAATTAATGATTTTATAATAATACACTTATGTTTAATAAAGAACATAATTAACAACATTTTTATTGCAGATGCTGATCGATGGCTGTTAGTAAATGTAAGTGAAAGTAAACGTAAAATGTAAATGTAAGTCAATTTTAAATTTAAATTTTTGTTAAAATTTATGTTATACATAGAAAATATTTAAAATTACAATATTAGGACATCCACTTCATTACAGCCTATGAAATCCACTGTTGAACACAGGCCTTCCCCATAGTTCAAGTCTTGTCATAGTTGCCACGCTTGGCAGGAAGTTTGGCAACCGCATTTTTCATTATTATGAGTTGTTATCAGGAAGATGCTACTGTCCATATTCTGTTTCATTTTCCCTCTGTCGCCTCTTACGACACCCACGGGACGATATGGGGATATGGATATTCCTATACCGCCACTACACGGTGAATAAAAACACTATAAAGCAAAGTATTAAAATCCTAAGAGAAGTGATAAGGCTAGCCTAGACATCTGTCATTCATTTATTTCAAGTGATCCAATCATTCAACTATTAATTCGTCTTACGAACCGGGTCATTTAGGTCGATTATTATCATCAAGAGTTTCAGTACTCTGTAATCTGTGAGACCCGCTCGATTCTGTCGGTCTTCGGACATTACTATACTCTTTGGTCGGTGGCAGTTCGCGAGCGCAGATCATTCAGTTTTGATTGAACATAAACCAATACTTTATTTTACTGTTTTAATAGGTATTTATTGCATAGTGTTATGAACTTTACTGTGTGTAAATGATTAATATTTTGAATAAAATTATTTGGGGTATTTATAAAGTATTCTCATTTGGTTGGGCTGAATAAATATATAAAAGAAATATAGTAAATAAATATACATAAAATGATAAATATATTAAATATACTAACATAAATAATACATAAATAAATAAAACCCAACCAGATGGAAGCCCACGGCAGGGGAGACCAAACGGCCGAGGGTTAGGGGAAAGGAAAGAAACCGGCGGACGATGCGGACGGTGTCGAGGAGCACCGCCTTCTGCATTTGAGCACGGAGTGGTCCGTCACGGTATCCCAGTCGCCTCAGATGAACCGAGAGGCTGACTGGGATTAGCCCGTTTGCAGAAACGACCACAGGAATAATTTCGTCCGACAGACCACCCCACATGTCGGTCACCTCGTGAGCCAGGTCCAGATATTTAATAAATTTTTGGGGTATGTAAGTTTTCACATCTAGTTGGGCTGTATTAATATATAATTGTAAATGAAAATGATAAACATACATAAATATCAATAAAATAAAATAATTCACAAAAAAACATAAATAAATATAAACCCAACCAGATAGAAACCCTCGGCAAGAGACCAAACGGCCGAGGGTTTGGGAGAAAGGGAAAGAAACCGGCGGACGATGCGGGCGGAATCGAGGAGAACCACCTTCCGCATTTGATCACGGAGTCCCAGTCGCCTCAGATGACCCGAGAGGCTGACTGGGATTAACCCGTTCGCAGAAACGACTGCAGGTATAATTTCGGTCGGCAGTCCACCCCACATGTCGGTCATCTCGTGAGCCAGGTCCAGATATTTTGTTCGCTTATCTGTTTCGGCTTTCACGAGGTTCTCGTCATACGGAATGGTAATGTCGACCAAAAATATTCTTGACTGTGCCCGGTTCATCAGCACAATATCAAACTTATTCGCAAGAATAGTCCTGTCTCTGATGATAGCCCGGTCCCAGTAGAGCCCGGCGCGGTCATTTTCGAGCACGACTTCCGGCAAGTACTTATAATAAGGCAGTTTCGATCCACGAGACCGTATTTCAGAGCGAGCTCCTGGTGCAAAATCCTCGCTACTAGGTTGTGCCTATGCAAGTACTCAGAATACTATGCAAGTAATCACCAAACGGTATTCGCTGAAGGTCATACAGGTTTACGCACAAACCTCGGCACACTCCGATGAGGAGGTGGAGGAAATGTATGAGGATATCTCTAGAGCCATGCATTCCTCCAAAACCCACTATACGGTGTTAATGTTCAGTGATGTTTCAGTGATTGCGAGGGTGAAAACTGGCAGCGATCACCGAATGGTGAGAGGCACACTGAACCTAAACATAAAGTTGGAGAGGTCACGTCTAATGAAGTCAACGCTCCGTCCCCCTCGTGCTCTAATCCAAAGCCCCGAAAACTTTCAGCTTGAGTTGCAAAATCGTTTTCAGTGTCTAGAAGATTGCAATGAAGTGGACGATATAAATGATAAGCTTGTAGAAACTGTCCATGCGGTTGGAGCTAAGTTCTGTAAGACCCGTCGCAGAAGAACACAAAAACTCTCCGATCACACTCTTAATCTCATGGTTGTTAGACGGAGATGAAGCTGCAGTCTTCAGCAGATTTGACAGCATATAGGCAACTGAACAGACAGATCTCCAAATGCATGTGGCGGATTGCGCAACTTCAATACAGCTCGTATTGAAGAAGTGATCGAGCGGAACCAGGGCTCCAAAGTCTTTGCCAGAGATCTGTCTGCCAGAAAGAGACCGAATGGCAGCATCGTTTCCAGGACACCTGGGAATTTGAGTGAGATTGAGAGGTTCTATGGACAGCTGTACACATCATCGTTGGAGCCACACGCAAGTGTGAGTAACGATCCAAGAGCGAGTATTATCCGACACTATTCCGATGATATCCTGGACGTCAGTCTGAGCGAGATTAGAATGGCTTCCAGCACCTAAAACGGCAAGGCCCCAGGCGAGGATGGAATTACAGCGGAGCTTCTGAAAGCGGGTGGAAAACCGGTACTTGAAGTCCTTCAGAAGCTTTAATTCCGTCCTACATGGTGGCATTACACCGAGGCGTGGAGCAGAAGTGCGGTGGTCTTGTTCTTCAAGAAAGGCGACAACGATTTTTGAGGAACTACAGACCGATTTCCCTTCTGAGTCGCGTCTACGTGCTGTTTTCGAGAGTCATTACGAATCGTCTCGCATGCAGACTCAACGACTTCCAGCCTCCCGAACAAGCCGGTTTCCGAAAAGGCTTTAGCACCATAGACCACATACATACCCTTCGGCAAATTGTTCAAAAGACCGAAGAGTACAATCTGCCACTTTACCTTGCGTATGTGGACTATGAGAAAGTCTTTGATTCCGTCGAAATTTGGGCGGTGCTGCAGTCCTTCAGAGGTGCCAAGTGGACTGTTGGTATATCGAGGTGCTGAAGTGTTTGTACAGTAGGGCTACGATGGCTATCCGAGTACAGAACCAGAGTACGAAACCTATCCAACTGCAGAGAGGTGTAAGACAGAGTTACGTAATATCCCGAAACTCTTCACCGCTGCATTGGAAGACGTTTACAAGCTAATGGACTGGAAAGGATACGGTATTAACGTCAATGGCGAGTACATCACTCACCTTCAATTTGCGGACGATATAGTCCTTATGGCAGAATCTCTGGAGGAACTAAGCACTATGCTCAATGACCTCAATAGTGTCGCCCAACGGATAGGTCTCAAGATGAACATGGACAAAACAAAATCATGTTTAATGTCCATGTCACACCTATGCCGGTAGTTGTTGGGAGTACTAAGCTCGAAGTTGTTGACGAATATGTTTACCTGGGACAAATAGTCCGACTAGGTAAATCCAACTTCGACCGAGAGGTCAATCGACGGATTCAACTCGGCTGGGCAGCGTTCGGGAGATTACGACCCATCTTCTCATCAGGCATACCTCAAAACCTCAAAACTAAATTGTACAACCAGTGCGTGTTGCCAGTGATGACCTATGGTACTGAGACGTGGTCCTTCACTGCTGGCCGTATGAGGAAGCTCAAGGTCGCTCAGCGAGCTATGGAGAGGCTATGCTCGGGTTTCTCTGCGTGGTAAACTTAGAAATGATCATATCCGCAGTAGAACCAGAGTAACTGACATAGCCCAACGGATTAGTAAGCTGCGCAATGGGTGGCATAATAAGTGGCAATGGGCCGGCCATATAGCTCGAAGAACCGACAACCGTTGGGAAGAAAGGTTCTCGAGTGGCCGCCTCGTACCGGCAGGCGTAGTGTAGGGCGCCCCCACTATATGGAGTGACGACCTGGTAAGACATGCAGGAAGTCAATGGGTGCAGGTGGCTCGGGACCGTGCTTTGTGGCATTCCGTATGGGAGGCCTATGTTCAGCAGTGGACTTGTGAAGGGCTGTAACGATGATGATGATGATGAAGAATCAAAATGCAGATGCGTTGTCACCCTGAGAACTAATATGGAATACCTTGTATCCGTTAAAAAGGGTCTCCGGTTCTCTACACTCTCTGTACGAAACACGGCAGTATTAAAGTTGTTATTTTAAGGTGGTGTTCAGTGAGAGCGTGGTTCTTCACTGGTCGAGCAAACCCATTCGTGCTGCAACCGCTTTTATATTAATTATTTTATGGTATGTTCATATAATTTGTATAAATACATATCTTCTTCTTCAGCTCGTACTATCTCACTGCTGAAAATGGGCCTTTCCCGTTGTAGAGAGGATATGCATAAATCATCACGCTTGGTAGTTGAGTTGACGAACGCAGTACCAGTAGTCTTGTACCTTTGACGTTGCTGCCCGTCGAAGGTCTGGTGGTGAACGGATGGTTATACCACCATCTAGCAGAAGCCATAAGATATTACTGGCCTTTCCTATATTCCTTCATATGATACTTTTCTTACGATGCAACTGCCGTTACATTATGTTGGTATAAAATACAAATTCAAATATATTTACAACAGGAGCATAAGCAGTTTAAATATTAACGTGCCGAAATAAATTATGTTACACGTCGTGTGTGTTTCTCGATTCGACGCTTTCGATTAAATTTTCATTGAAATTTACACAAATTTTCTGTGGCTCCGAGCTCAATAGCTCAAATGTATATTACTTAATTTATAGATGAAGGTGTTAATCAACTTCCCTATTTATCGAGGCGCAATAATTAAAGTTGTTTTAACACGTATGTAACATTATTAAATCATCATGATTTTTAAATAATTCATTTTTTCTTTACATAAATTGAAATATACAACGTTAAAAACTATAACCAAACACTTAAATTATCATACTGTCCTATTCCCCGTGGTATCATGCCAAGAACGTTGGTTGCGTTTCCTCGCTAAATGGCTATACTTAGCCTTTGAGCGAGAAAAGAACCAGCCCTCTTATCACCAGTAGCGACGGCAGACGAGTCGCGGATACAGTTCCTTTAAAACTTCACCGCACATGGACCCACGGACCGATAGACTCTACAGCAAATGGCGAAAATATGTTGTCATCTCTCAGACGGCAGGAAGCGACTTTGTTTCATACTATGTAAAGATAAGAGATAAAAAGTATAATCCGACTTTAAAGAACTAAAAAGTACTATACTTCTACTTTCCTAATACATAGTAGAAATAAAAGCATTAAAGCTAGACTTTAGAAACTGTTATGTGAAAATTAATTTCATATTCTTTTAGTTTGTTGAAGACGGCTTTTACTTTTTATTAAAAAACTTATTTTATGACTCCTTTGAGTGGAGTCAGGAATATCATAAGTTGGAATATCGTCTAAGTAGTTACATTAAAAACTTTATAACCTATTTTTCACCCTTAGGGTGGAAGTTTTTTCAAATTTATATGAAACACCTTCCTTATTACACCGTACCTATAACTTATTAACGTTACAGCCTATCAAAATTTGAGCTGAACATTGACCTTCCCATAGATTACATAGGTATTTGCAGCATTTATTTTAGTTGTTATTAGAAATCCGCTGCTAGCCATCTACTAGTTTTTCCTTTTCTGCCCCTCTTACGACACCCACGGTATGATATATAACTATTATGTATAACCTATAACTTATTTAATGAAAAAAAAAAACATTAAAATCTGTACGGCTATATACCACCAGACGGATAATAGTCAAGCACTGGTTTATAATAGTTAAAAAATTGTATCGACATTCAACCACAGACAATACTAGTTAACGTTATTATTATAAGAACGAAACTCATTATTTCCCAAGTAAAAAACCGTTGGCATTCTTCCAATATTACAACAAATTTAAAGAAATGCAAGCTCTTACCGCTTTTTGCCGTTCAAAGGCCGACGGGCGCTGTGACACAAAGATTAATAATCGTTAACTATATTCTATAAGAAAGATGTTTTCATAGTAATTAACATAAAATATATATATCTAAGAAATTAACTATTTTTACAATTTTTTATATTAACCGCATAAATAAACAATAGCGATAAAATAAGCAAGACAGAAATAATAATGAATAATACGCGTTACATATACATATTATACAATTAAAAGGATTCAGATATATCATTTTTTAAGTTACCGAAGGATAATGAAAGGTAATTTTATTTAATTTTTGTTAGATAGGTACTTATAGCGAAAAAATTTAAGTACAGAAGTAATACCTAAGTACTTTATTACAAAACTAAGTTGAAATTTACTTCACTACCCAAGTATCTACTTACATACCTATACTCGTCTTTGTAATTAAAATATTTTAAGTTATAATAGTACAAAATACTGAAATTAAAACTTTGTTTACAAGATTTTCAAATAAGTAGATTACGATCATATTTCTGTTACGAATCGTATTTCGGGTTTATTTGTTGTTTACGCTATCTACCTATACGAACCAAGCATCGCAATTCCGACGAATGGCCTTGCAAGTTGCATGCGTTGGGCATCACAGAACTCAAATAGTAGATAATATGTTCGATTATAGTAAGCATAGGTTTTTACCTAAGTAACTTACCATTTCACAATGTATTTTTACTCTTTATTAACAGCCCTTAGCAACCATGGAAAGTCTGTTGTGACGTAGTAAGGAGAAAAGATGCAAAGTAATACGGATACTCGCGCGCAGCGATAAAGTTTTATTTAGCTTGCGTGCATGATTTATCTGATTAATAATAACTATGTAGGCTATTAAAACGTCGGCAAGAGTCAACATCCAAAGTGTGCAACTTTTGTACGTAGTGCGATTATTTATTCTGTGCTTTTAGTAATATATTATATTAGTATATAAATCTTTATATATAAATTTAATTTATATGCCGTGCTTTGTAGCATTACTATGGGAAGGCCTATGTTCAGTAGTGAAGTTGAGATGGGCTGTAATAATGATGATTATATAACGTGTACAAAGATTAATATAAAGTAATTTTCGTGCTTTCAAATCCACAAGCAAGTTTCGTTGTTAGGCAGGTAGCAATTACAAAATAACCGCAGTACCTACTGTTTTACCAGAGTTTGCCATAACATGTAGATAACGTGTTGTTTATATACCGGTGTAACCGAATGTCGGTTACAGCTACATACAGCTTAAAAAGAAAACTATGTCAAACTATAAATTATTTAAAACAATAATACACATTAATTTATTCTCTAATAATAACCGAAATGCAGGTGGGTTGTCTCAGCTGAGGTTAAGATTTTAGTTTAAGACGTGAAAAATTAAATTGGTAAGATCCGCGTAATAAAATGAAATGATGTACAGTACATGTTACGGAAGTAGTTAGTATTACCAGTTCTGGCTCACTGAGTCAGAACTGGTACATCTACCATCCTCAGCCCTCAACGGCTGACGGTGGGTCGACGGATCCTAAATAAAAGGTTTTGGCATGCTCTGATCACGAATCTGTGATCCGTTTTGCATAAGTGCGCGGTTCCGGAGATATGCATTAATTAACTAATATCTCATTGATATCCGGTGGGCCTGCACCTCATTAACGTTCCATTGTTCAGCCTTTCCTCTTATCTATTGTTCCTTGAACACCGTCATTGCCGCTCTTATCTATTACTCGTACACCCTGCTTATCAGTTCTATTGTATTATACTTCTTCGTTCATAACTACCATGTTATACTGAATCATCAATAAAACACATTTCTTAATTTTGTTACAATTTTTATTTCAAAATGTTATTGCTTATTATCTATAAAATAGGAGCGAAACATCTCATCCACTAAAATATCGTTGTACAGTGTGTTCCTGTAAATATGCTCGTAAACTATGCATTGAACACCCTGAAACTTATATAGCAAATACATTAAGCAATATTCACCACAAAATGAAGTCCACTCATTCTGAATCTTATCAACATTCCAGTCCCATGTTTTACATTTCTTTTTAAAAAACTCTAGATGATATCGTGTAGGTGATCGTCCATATGTATCAAAATATAGACCGATGCCATTCGTATCGATATATAAAGCTATCTAATGTGAGCCTGGTTTATCATATGTATCCAAATTGCATATTATATATGTTGGTACGTGGGTATACATGGGCAGTATATTAGCAGCATAAACATTATTTTCTAGACTAGGATGAATCTTTTTCAGATGTTGTTGTACATCTAGTGTATCCATGATATTACTGCTATTAGTAGATTATTACAGTACCAACCTATTCAATGGTTAACATAAGAATGATCAATTATAGTGATTTGTAAATATTAAATCGCATTCTTTTGTGATGATTCGTAGGAGCCATCGGTGTATCGCAAGTCGCAACACGAAAGAATGCGAGATAAGCTTGTTGACTCATAAAGTTACTATCAGTTTCATTGCGGAAATGCTTTAGATTAGATATTACTTACTGGTGCTATATAAGACCGAGCAGCTGCAGTCATGGAGTCAGGGTATGGTCGTTTGACGCAGTGGATCTACCAATACTACGTTTTTGTTACTTCAACGCATCAATGGTCATGGACGTAAGTGTTTATATTGATATTAACACGATAACTGTGTAGTTACATTATATATAATATAGTTGCATTATTGAATTATCAAGACATATTTAAAAGATAAAAGATTTTTTAAAAGGATGTGAAAAATAAAATGGGTACAAGATCTTTGTAATGAAAATAATATTATCATAGACATAAATTGCTTAGAGCTCCCAATTTAAATACTTTTGTGAACTTTATTGTAAAGATACTTTACTGTATAATCGTTTTATTTACTTTACTGTGTTTATTCTTTTGACAAACTTACTTTTCTTTCTGTTATTTTCTTACGTGTGCGTGTGCGTGCGTGTGCGTGTGTGTGTGCGTGCGTGCGTGTGCGTGCGTGTGCGTGCGTGTGCGTGTGCGTGTACGTGCGTGTGCGTGTGTGTGTGCGCGTGCGTGTGCGTTTGCGCGTGCGCGTGCGTGTGTGCGTGCGTGCGTGTGCGTGTGTGCGTGTGCGTGCGTGTGTGTGTGTGTGTGTGTGTGCGTGCGTGCGTGTGCGTGCGCGTGCGCGTGTGCGTGCGTGCGTGCGTGCGCGTGCGTGCGTGTGCGCGTGCGCGTGTGCGCGTGTGCGCGTGCGCGTGTGCGCGTGTGTGTGCGTGCGCGTGCGCGTGCGCGTGCGTGCGCGTGCGTGCGTGCGTGCGTGCGTGTGTGTGTGCGTGCGTGCGCGTGCGCGTACGCGTGCGCGTGCGCGCGTGCGCGTGCGTGCGCGTGCGTGCGCGTGCGTGCGCGTGCGTGCGTGTGTGTGTGTGCGTGTGCGTGCGTGCGTGTGTGTGTGCGTGCGTGCGTGTGTGTGTGTGTATATATATATATATATGTGTGTGTGTGTGTGTGTGTGTGTGTTGTGGTGTGTGTGTGTGTGTGTGTGTGTGTGTGTGTGTGTGTGTGTGTGTGTGTGTGTGTGTGTGTGTGTGTGTATTTACTTTAAGTATTAGAGTAAGTCTCAATAATATTCTACCGGGAGTTGTACCGGTGTGCAAATATATCTTAAAATAATCAAATTAAATTGTACATAATGTTAAAAGCTGGAATAAATTACATAATATATTAAATAATATTGTAATCAATTAAAATATTCCTTCACACTATAATAACACTTGTCAAGAAGTCATTTATTAATCTCAATTTTAAATTTATTCAAAGGCATGTCTTTTAAGTTATTGGGTAATTTATTATATATTTTAATAGCCATCATAGGTGCACTGTTTGCATAAAATCTAGAGCTGCATTTGGGGTAAAATAATTTATTTTTATGACTTGTTTGCCTTTCGAGAGATTCAGCGTGGGTTTGAAGTAATTCGGGTGTCGTTTTACAAAATACATATTTCTCGAATATACATGCATGGCAAAGGCAATACGCGTATCTTTTGAACAAGGGCTTGCAGTTATCAGGAAACCACGCACCACATACCGCTCATACATTTCTTTGTAATTTAAACTCTCTAATCACATCAACAGAATTCCCCACAAGGCAGACCATATAATAATACTGAAGACATAACCGTGATAAGCAGCTAGGGCTGCCTTTTTGATATTGTTTTTCTCAATCTTTTAGAGCATATACAAACCGGTTTAATTTTGTACAAACCTGGTCAATGTAGGGCTTCCAGTTTAAATTTTGTGAATTTTTATACCTAAAACATAACTGATTGAACATTTTCTATCTTCGAATTTTCATATTTTATATTCATATTTATAGGTTCCATTTTGTAATTTCAATTTGTATTATTTTTGTTTTGTCAATATTAAGTAAAAGATTATTTGATCATTGTATTTGATATTTTAACATCGTCATTAATAATAACACATGCGATGGTGGAAAAAGAAAATCGCAATCGATTGATCATTTTTTAAATCTGAATAAAAAATAAAAAGGGAAGCTGCTATCGTCAACCGTAGCACGAGCCGCTAGAGATGGTGTATCATACATTTCTACTAATTCTAACGACGGAGACCAAGCAACGCAACTCATAAAAATTGAAATGTACGATATGAAGAAGCTATCCAAGATTCCAACTACTGATCATTAGAAACATGCTTCCACGAGGATTAAATATTATATAACACAAACATTTATATATACAATATTACAAAGATAATAGCAGAAAGTGAAAAGTTAAAATATACTTTCTTAACAATGACAGTCATTAGCTGATCATTAGTGAATGTGATTCTGTTTACTTAAATTACTTCTGTGTACTCATTAGATTTAACGAGCTGTCGTCTTGTGATGCTGAGAGGAAGACAAGAGCAGAAGGAAGAGATGCGTGTGGCATGCGTGTACAGAACACGTCATTGAATAGCGAAACTACAACACTGAGTGGAGAAGAAAAAGAAGAATATGCAGTATTCAAGAGCTGAATATCCATTCTTCAGTTCAAAATCCAGCCGGTTGCTCAGTTTCGAAGACTGGCCTCTCGTTATGTGACAAAAGCCTGAAGGTCTTGCAGAAGCCGGTTTCTTTTATACTGGCCATGCAGACAGGACCAAGTGTTTCCACTGTGATGGTGGTTTAAAAGATTGGGAAGATGATGATGATCCTTGGCAGCAGCATGCTCAGTGGTTTAGTCAGTGCGGTATAAGATTAAATAGGGGTTTATAAAGAAATAAAAATAATATATTGCATACAATTTGTTTTATTAATATTTTAATGTTTCACATAGTTACATACACGCAAAATGTATTACGCATAGCACATAAATCTAACACACAACACACATTATAACCTTAACTACTACAGTCTACAGTAACATTTCTGTTTTTATCTATTTCAATAATATTATCAGCATAAACTATACAGTTAATTGTTTGTAGTAGTGTGATTCAAATCGTACTTCTAATCTTATACTACCGCTTTATGAGATTTCAATGAGCTGATAAGTTAGCTGATAAATCAGGAGTTAAATCAAATGCTAACAGACAGTAACCTTTTGCATACTGTTCACAAGAGATTTCATTTCCTTGATTAAGAAAGTGAATACCAGTTCCCGAGAATAGAGTATGATATGCTGATGTAAATATACTATTATTAAAATTTGGTTGCAAAGCTTTTGAAGGTATTTGTTGACCATCAATATATAAGCTGAAAGAATTAATACCATAGTTTTAAATGTTAAACAGATTTTTAGCATGTGATCTGATTAAAATCACAATTACATATTTCTGTAACTGATTTTATGAAATTTGTTACAAAATTTGACTTCAACATCCACTTGGTCCTACCACAATAGCAGTAAACGGATGGATAAAGTGAAACATTACACACGTCTAAAGTTCTAGGGATGAAATAAAAATGAAAGTGTTGGTGTAAACAATTAATATATATTGCTAAAATTATAAAACAGAATGATCTGTTTACTATTTCTAACACAATTAGTACATCAAAATTTTACAATATACCTCAACCTCAAATGTATACACACACACACACTAAATAAAACTAATTGTTGAATTATAAATTATTTACAATCAAACAATAATTAAATATGTAATAAACTCTACGTCATATTATAGTATTATCATAATTTTACAATCAATACAAATTTTATTTACACACAGACATAAAAACTATCAACACTAACGCAATTTATAATGACCCCAAGCTAATGTTTCAATATTATTATCTAAAATATGCCTCTTAGGTCATTATATAATAAACCAATGTTATTTAATTTTTGTGTAAAATTGTGTGCTTAATTGATTTAAATCTAAGCATACTATAATATTGCACTTTTATTAAATAGAGAAGACTTATAACTATTCATTGTCATCTTTTGGTGATACATTTATTTACCTTTTGCCTTGGCTATAGTCTTATTCTCTAAGTTAAAAGCGTACATTTTAGATCGTAAACTACAAATTCTTTCATGATTTTACAATTATTTTCATCTTTGAAAAAACTAATTTCTTTTATTTAATTTTGGATATTCAAAAATATTATTTATCATAATCTGGGGTATCAAAGTGAAAATGTCAGGTTTTATATCAGTGTACAAATCATCTGTAATATATTATATATTAAACTATCCGTATCTGTATACAATAATTTGATTTTACTAAACTTTTAAATCATATAGGTATAATGAAAATCATACGTTAATGTTTTTGAAATATCTAAAATACAAAACCCTAAATAAATTGGTTAGTTATATATTAACTTAGTTTTCCATAACTGAACCACAACTAAGTCTTCCGAAAATATTGAAAGACTATGAAATTGTGGTTTAGCGATTAGATCTTGAGCACCTAAAGCTTTATCCTGGTTCTCCCAGTGTGTAACTAATTTTACGTTAGCCCTTTTTCAATATTCTCCATAGTCTTACCGAAGACTTAATTATTCATTAATTTATAAAATCTATTTCAAAATCTGATTTTGCTGACGTTTTTAATTTTTATTTAGATCTATGTACATTTTAACCAGGAGACTGTTTAAATTTTAAAACTCTATGAATTTTAGTTAATTAAACCCCATTTCTATGAACTGCTTTAAATTTCTGTAATGAATTACATATTTATCTTTATTATTTAAATTTGGGACTAGTTCATTCTCAGTAGTATTGCCTACACAAAGTTTTCTGGGCATAAAGGAAAGTCGAATGTAAATCATGACGTTCATCTGGATATTCCAAATCAACTTCTAAAATAAAAACGAAGTCCGATGTCTCAGACACATTAAAATCTGTAATCGGATTAACTCATTCAAATCCACCAGCAGAAAGATATTGAGACATAGCCCAACCATATAAATTGTTGGCATCAAAATATGTGATATATGAATTTGGTTTCCTGCATCATAATCCCCATTTATTTGTTATTAGTTCTAGCATAACGATTACTACATTGAGATACGCCACCCTGATACCTGATTTAATAAATGCAATTTTCTCATAATCTGTCAAAAGTTCTAATTCTATTTTTGTATATTTTAGCATTGCATCCCAACTTAAACCGGGAGCTGTGTAATAATCATAAGTCTAAATCATAAGTATTAATACATAGCTTTCTAAAGTTATCAAATACATCGGATAAAAGTAAAACGTCTGTTTTAAATACAAGTTTGAATAATTTAGCATATTACAACACCCAAAGTGTTTTCAAACATCTTTAGCATGAAATTTTCTGTTCAGGGAGCGACATTAGGTTTAAACTATCATAGTTAGTCATAAATTCATATGGATAAACCCTTTCCATTTTAAACGAATGAAATCTTCATCATTAGGGTAATTTCTACGTAATTTTTGAAGTTGATCATTACTGAGATTTTGGCTAATTTTCTTATTTACACGATAAAACTTAAATGAATCTACGAATCTCAATATAACTTCATAGTTATTCATTTTAATTTTTGGAAAAGGATATGTATTTTCTTTATTTTGAGGATATCTTTGACTTCACTATCACAAAAGTTTAATGCATGAACAATAAAATGAGCATCATAGTGACTAAGGTTGTGTAAAAATATTGGTTTATGACGTGGTGTTCTGAACTTCGAGCTACATGATTCATGAGCAACACCTATAAAACTACCAGTGTACCAATCAAAATCATAAAAAGTTCTGCTAACTCTGTTTCACAAATGACAAATAGTTGCATTTAAAATTTGGTTTTGTCTTCATTTGTTAGCGGAACTGGATATTTTGAAGTCTATTTATTTATTTTAAATTGTTAGATAAACTTTCCATAAACACTTGTGCACAGTTGGGTCCGGAATATGTTACATATTTTGATAATTTATCATCATATGAACATTTTATATAATAACCAAAACTATACTTCATGTTTCTGAATATTATGTGTGAAAGGTTTGGATCGATCGTTACAACATGATTCTATTGGTTTTAAAAATGCTTCAAAATCAGCATAAACTACGAATGGTATCTTTAACTTTTTCATAACTATCAAATTTAATTTTATCATTTGAAATAGGTTGACTAAACCAATTCTTTTTTAAGTTTCAGTTTGGTAATTCTGTACAAATGTGGGCACAATCGTATTGTTCATGGTTATTTAACCTTTCCTGAGATGGAAAATGAAGTAGACATGCTTCGCAGATGTACATGACGTGACCATCTTTTAGACTTGTTTACTAACTAACCGCGATAAATTTTTTATGTAACAATAATGATTTTTCGCATCCTTGGAAAAAAATTGATATGTTTACCTTTACATTTTTTAAAAAATATTTGACCTACTATAGAATTACATCGTTTTTCTAACCCAAAACATTAATACTAATATCATTTAATTTCTCTACTTATGCTATGTCAGTAATTTTACTGGAAAGTAAATACCATCAAATTTAAGTTTTTGCATGTTTAGCGTACGATGATACCCGATCCACGTTTTGTTTACGAGATATAACGCTGAGAGTAACGCCCATTTAAAACAAAAATAATCTTCGTTTTTACATTTATAAGAGCCTTTTTATTATTTTTTTGGGAAGATCTATATGAAGTAGCGCGTGGGGTTAAATTTATTAACATTCATGTCTATAGATTTTATATTTTTATACTCCATCCACTATCTTTTATTTTCAAATGCACTAATTTTACTGAACTGTATCATTTAAATATGAAAGAAAATATTTTAGTCATATCCTTGACAAATAATATAGTTAAATGTTTGAAAATCGAACGTATCATGAATATCTTTAGTTGGTTGAACAAAATCAGCATGCAATATGAAATTTACTTTAAAAATTATGTGTTGATAAATACACTCTTGTATTAAAATAAAATATAATATTTAATAGAATTTAAAAATAGTTCAGGAGTTTCAAAATTTACCGTGTCGAACGATATACTTTACTCTTGATTTTGTGTTAAATCCTATTTCCAAAAGCAGATTGAATAACACTAACGTTTGATAAAGTTATGTGAATTTAAAAGATTATTTTGTGAATATTACTTTTAAAATGATTAGCTAAATACCTTTTCTTGATAAATATATGACACGTTAGACATTCCACTTGATCATCGTTACCGACACTGTTCCTGCAGAGGTAGACCTTCTTCTTCCGTTCTTGGGTTTTTGATGATCTTGGATTCTTCGCTGCTCGTTCGCTTCATTCCTCTTCCAAGCTGTAGTGGTTGACTGTTAAAATGTTTACATTTATTAAAAATTATATAAGACAATTTATAGATTATGATCGAAATTAATGTTTATTTTACTTACTTAAACTGTGTTTCAACCATCGCACAGTTATTATACAACTCATCATCATATGATGAATCGAACAGTTCACGCTTCCATTTCATCACAAACTTTAGATAACTCCTGATTTAATTCGCTGTTGAATAGTTCCATATTCTCTTCCATGGGTGTTGAAAGAAAGCACTGATGCACACTTCAATAAGTTTTCCATCTTTTTAGTAAAGAAGACAATAGGTAGCAGAGGTAACAGTTCAGTGTTGGTAGACCAACTGATACCAATTTCAAATAATGTCCGATATTTATAGTCTAGCAAAGGATTAGAAATAGAATATAATGAGTACAGAAGTAATTTAAGTAAACAGAATCACATTCACTAATGTCCACTGCGGTCAAACGACCATACACTGACTCCATGACTGCAGCTGCTCGATCTTATATAGCACCAGTAAGTTATATCTAATCTAAAGCATTTGTGCAGTGAAACTGATAGTAACTTTATGAGTCAACAAGCTTATCTCGCATTCTTTCGTGTTGCGACTTGCGATACACCGATAACTCATACAAATCATCACAAAAGAATGCGATTTAATATTTACAAATCACTATAATTGATCATTCCTATGTTAACCACTGAATAGATTGGTACTGTAATAATTTACTAATAGCAGTAATATCATGGATACACTAGATGTACAACAACATCTGAAAAGATTCATCCCAGTCTAGAAAATAATGTTTATGCTGCTAATAGACTGCCCATGTATACCACGTACCAACGTATATAATATGCAATTTGGATACAGATTATAAACCAGGCTACATTAGATAGCTTTATATATCAATACGAATGGCATCGGTCAATATTTTGATACATATGGACGATCACTTACACGATATCATCTAGAGTTTTTAAAAAGGAATTGTAAAACAAGGGACTGGAATGTTGATAGATCAGAATGAGTGAACTTCATTTTGTGGTGAATATTGCTTAATTTATTTGCTATATAAGTTTCAGGGATGTTCAATGCATAGTTTACGAGCATATTTACAGGAACACACTGTACAACGCTATTTTAGTGAATGAGATGTTTCGCCCTATTTTATAGATAATAAGCAATAACATTTTGAAATAAAAATTGTAATAAAATTAAGAAATGTGTTTTATTGATGATTCAGAATAGCATGGAAGTTATGAACAAAGAAGTATAATACAATAGCACTGATAAGCAGGGTGTGTACGAGTAATAGATAAGAGCGGCAATGACGGTGTTCAAGGAATAATAGATAAGAGCATGCCAAAACCTTGTTTATTTGGGATTCGTCAACACACCGTCAGCCGATGAGGGCTGAGGATGGTGATTTGTACCAGTTCTGGCTCACTGAGTCAGAACTAACTACTTGCGGATCTTACACCACCTCCGTTACAGGTTCTTAAAATTCACTGCTGAACATAGGCACTTTAGATTGCCTCATAGAGAATATTTGCAACAGTTGCTGCTTAACAGGAAAACTGACAACCGCAGTTTTTTTTTAGTTATTAGGAAGACGCTGCTGCCCATCTCTTTTTTTTTTCCATCTGTCGCCTCTTACTTTTAACTTCCTCACGATGTTTTTACTGCCGAGCACGTGCTAAATCAGCACTTAAAATTGCAATTGACAATTTATTCGGGTCTGACAGGGATCGAACTCGGTACTCTCGTCGTACATTTGTCAGGGACGAAGAGCTTACATATATTCATTGGATCGATGGAAAGTGAATTATATCAACTGTAATGAAACTATATTAGAGTAAATTTAGGTCCCCACTAAATGGTTATGGTAACATATGTATCTATGCATAGCTCTCAGACTTTTATAGCATTAATATTGAATGTAGAATTTTAACAAGCGCACGACCGCACAATCACCTCATGATAAATGGATGTTGTGGCCCATATGCACCTTCTTTTAACTTTAACTAAGCATCAAAATGCAGATGTATTGGCATCCCTGAGGACTAAGATGGAATGCATCGTTACAGAGTGAAACACGAGTTCTGTTCTCGTTAGTCACCGTTCGAAACACAATATCATTGTGTCAATAAATTACGTTGGTATTTTGTGAGAGCGTGATTCTGATTTTAACATCTCGGTTAAGACGACTGCGGACAGACTAAATAGTCTACAAAGATTGCCTGTAATGGCAACTGGAGCGATGCGATCATCGCCTGGAGCGGCTCTAATGCACTTCAGCCTAACGCCCTTGAGTCTTTACTTAGACAAGGAAGCGAGGCTGGTTTGTATAGGATTAACGCTCAGGGCGGTTTGAGCTTGCTTTCCTAGATTGAGATCCATGCTCGACTCAATTAAGGAAACACCGGTCTTATGCATGATCTCAGATATTGTCGTCCACTATACTTTTAACAAAAGTATACAGTGGAACTACCTCAGAAGACTGGATGAATGGACAGGTCATCTATGAGGTCGGTAGCTTTATGGTATACCGATGGGTCAAAATAGGCCTCAACGTAGGCTTTGAATTTATGGGAACGTCTCAAATTCAAACTTAGTATGAATTTGGGTAGTATCAACTCTATCTTCCAGGCAGAAATTTTCGCCATACTTCAGTGTGCGGAAATCAATCTGCAAAACACTACGTTAACCATATTATCTATATTAACTCTGATAGTCAAGCAGCACTGCTGGCGCTGAGATCAAACTTGGTGAACTCAAGCTAGTTGGAGACTGCGTGAACTGACTAAACGTCCTGGGAGGTAAAACAAGGTCGTTTTAAGATGGGTTCCGGTCACGCTGGTATTGTAGACAATGAAACTGCCGACAAGCTCGCACGGGAGGGTTCAAAGTACACAATTTGGACCCGAGCCATTTTTGGAATCTCAAAAGGCTCGCCCGATTGACTCTGGAAACTCTTTACCACAATAAATCACTTAAGATCTGGTCTGATACACCAGGCTTAAAACATTCTAAAACCTTAACCCGGGCTTACGATCGTAAATTCGCTTCCGAAGCCCTGGGATTAGGTATAAATTGCGCATGTACATATGTCCATCCTGGGACTAAGCATCTCAAGGATGTGCCGGTTTTGCTCCTAGAGGAGGAAACGCCTTCACATCCTGACAAATTGCGGAACCTTAATGCGCAAACGTAGCACTCATCTGGGAAACTATGTACTTCGCCCAGAAGAAGTGAAATTACTCACAGCTAAGCAACTCCTTCTATTAATTGAGGACGTATGGCTTCGTAGTGAACTGTAGACATAGCAGTGATCAAAATAGATCAGTGATACTGGTCTCTCTAGAGCTGCATAGCTGCTCGTACATAATAATAAAAAAAACATCTCGGTTCAGCTTGGTTGTACCATTTAATGGTTATCACTCTGGACTTTGAAAATATACAAACATATATAAAATGATTATATATTGATTATCTTATATCAAAATACAGACTTTTAGAACCTCGTATCGAAGAACTAACATTTTTTTTTTTAAACTAGCCACACCCCAACTTCATGGGTGATTTTTGGATCTCGACAACAGCGCCACCTACCGGGTCCAAATGTGTATTTAAACCACAGTGACTCCCTCAAATACGAGACAGACAAAAGTTAGCGTTACAAGTTTTCCATTTAGTTCATTATAAAGTCTTAATGGAACGTAATTCATATATTATCTCGAAAATTATTATGCTTTATGAGAAAAGATTTAAATAAAAATAGAAGATCTATTATTTTACGTATATAACTATATTCTTTAACAATAAATAGTTTTTTTTTTTGTAAATTATGCAAAAAAATCAAATATCGATTTTGTATTTGAACTAAAACTATTTTGTGTAAAGTTGCAAACCAAAAATTTATGAACGACGAAAAACAAGATAACCATCAAAAATCATTTAAATCAGTTTTCGTGCATGTTTTTCGTGTAAAATATAGCCTAGATGTACTACTGGCATTACTCTCCAACTGATTGTGGAGTTTCATCACAATCGGTTCAGCCATTCGAAAATTAGCCCAGACATACAGATAGACAGATAGACAGTAAAGGGATTAAATATACATATTAAACGATTTTTTACATTGCCAACCTCGCCAAGCGTGGCAACTACAGCAATATACCCCCAATGAAGAAAGTTACGAAGAGACGGCCCCCAATCCTGGCGGCCCCGCTATTCCTGGCTACGGTGGCGACCATGGTAACGGCGGGGCAGGGTTAAGAATCTCGGTGGAGGTTCGGTTGCCACCTACGACGACTCGACCTGGCAACTTATAACGCACTCCTGAAGACTTACGAGAAGATCCTGGAGCTGAAGAAGATGACAAGTTGCGCTGGAATATTATAGGATTACCCGAGTTCCGAAGAGAGAGGACACGGTAATCCTCGAATCCACAACTTTTCTATCACCGGGAGGGCGACCATCTGTCCCAAGGAGGTGTCGGATTTATCGTCCTCAAGTCTCTCGTTAACAACGTTATAAAGATTGGAGTGTGTCGACGGGGTTGCGTACCTTATACTGAGAATCACCAAACGGTATTCGCTGAAGGTCATACAGGTTTACGCACCAACCTCGGCACACCCCGATGAGGAGGGAGGAAATGTATGGGGATATTTATGAGCCATGCATTCCTCTAAAACCACTATAAGGTGTTAATGGGAGACTTCAACGCAAAGCTAGGCACAAGAGAACAGTGAGCTGAAAGTAGGGAAATTCGGATTAGGGCAACGGAACTTAAGAGGCCAGCAGCTGGCCTAACTCATGGAGAAAGAGGGACTCTTTATGATGAACTCTTTCTTCCATTGTTCTTTTCTTGGCTGAGGTAACACATACTCTTTTAGTAGCCGACCACCCAATGCTGATACGGCATCTTCTATTACCGAAAGGCATTTTTAAATACCACATCTGTTATGTGCTCTACATCCACATCTCCCTGTCTTTCTAATTGCCTTTTAAAATCTTCAGATAGGTATTCTTTGAATTTCTCCCAAAGGCTTAAAGGGTCTGACACTTGGCAGAACACTAAAATAATCGTAAAAGATCCCGAATCATTTGCGGTGAATGGCAATGTGCTGCCTCTTCTATTGCTGCAAACAAATGCTGATCATCTTCAAACAAGCCGAGAGCTTTGCACGCTGATTGGAACGTGGAATATACATGACCATCTACAGGTTTTAACGCTTCAAACGTAGTCGTTTCAACATAATTGTAGTCAAGTAGTCTTCGGACTATTCACTCTTTCACTCAGATTTTGCTCATTAAAATAAACCCTTTGCCCATTTTCCAAATGAACAGCGAGGTGGACTACGGGAGGAAACGCTCATGAATGGGAAAATTAAAGCATTCGCCATACTGCCTCTGATGAACTTATATATCTTCCACTTGTGTAGGTTTTAACTTCATCCTTCTCATTCTCTAAAACGATGCCTGGTCTGAACCTTTATTTACGTATTTACAGACGTATTTTATTGATTTCACCGAATGACAATATTCCACATTTAAGTGAGCGCTAAATGTTTTAATAATACTGAATATGTGGTAGTTCACCAAATCTTTTGCCCTTTGTTAATAAGTTCATGATCTTTTCACCTTTCGTCGAAACACCCTCGAAATTATATCGTGTCTATTATGAGATTGTTGTCCTTGAAGCAATTGCTCTTTTATCTCGTCCCAGCGAGGATTGCATGTGAAAGTGATAAAAGATCAGGATCCTGTGTTCTTTCGTGCATAAACGTAGGTCCCCCGTAAAGATGATGGAAGGACAACCATTTGTCCTAGTTGGTTGGCTTCTACTTCTTGTCGTGCATTAGCATCCTTTAAATCGATGTAACTATCAGCACATAATTTGGCTTGATTATTTTGATATAATTTAATGTCTCCGTTTCTATTTTGGCGTATTCATCCACAAATATTGACTAAAAGGGCACGATATTTGACTAGATAGTTATCTTCTCCTTCTTTAATCATTATTCTATACGAATAGAAACTTGCAGAAGAGACAGTTTGATTAAGCGGCAACTTAGTCGTGGGATCGCGTTGTGGTATGTTGATTGAATACCCATCATCCCCCAGCAAAACATCAATGGATACTGTAGCGCATCATATGCTCGATGTATCTCACTAATACCTGAAGTGAATTACTTCGGTGCTCGAGGATGATGTCCCTTTGATCAAATTGTTGATCCACTAACACTAAAGTCACTTCATTTGTAGTTGGTATGTTCTTCTGGTGGTTTTTATCAGCATGTATGACAACTTTGTATCACTCTGAAGGAGAGGCTTTATCAATGGCACTTTTGAGATCTTTTAAATTTGGCTTTAAGATAGAAATTTAGAACATCGAATCTTTGCTTCTCGATCATCTTCACCTACAAAATATATTTGAAGGTACTGAGCGTCATGTTCGGCTTCTGGTAATATTAGAAGTATATTATCAGAAGCCGAACATGACGCTTCTATGAAATATATTTTGTAGGTGAATGATCGAAACTTATAAATAAATGGTAGACCTGGCTTTGTACTTTAAAGTCGGTGAAAAACCATCTGCTGTGACCTGTTTACCACCAAAGGAAGTCATCTGAAACAGGCATTATAGTTACGAATATTACCCATAAAATGGTCATGATCTGGGTGTAGATCATTAATCAAACTAAAAAGTGGTTCAGGCAGTTGTTTCAACCGATCAAGTTGCACTTTTCCAGCGCAACACATACCAGGTGTCTCATCCTTCCATTTCAGCGCATTGCACCACTGACACTTGTATGTCATAGAACCCAAGGCTACTCTGCTGTCAGTTCTGTAAGCAATATCAGGGTCATACTCCATAGCGGAATGGAGCTTGTTTTCCATAAACGCGGTGTAATGTTTTCCTCATACCGTGACTGAATTGCTCTATGCACTTGTGGATTCGCAGTTTGGTAATTTGCAGCTTGCCTGTGTACATCAGGATTTTTTTCTGATAAGCGGACACAGCTTTACGATTTGAATCTGGTTTGTGCTGCCTTTTTTTTCGTGGGAAAATCCTCATGGATACCTTCCGCTGGGGGCATCGAGGTTATGCCGGACTCATACCGGCTAAAACTCTACAGTGGTCACCATCAGCGTATACGAGGTCCCGGGATCTCCGCAACGCAACCGGGGCTCCTCCGTCGCTGCTACACTTATAGCACGTCCTGGGGACAGTACTTGCTGCCCCAGCACCCTCATGATGCTATCACGATGTCTCGAGACCACTTCCAGTCATCGTCTTCCTCGGGGTTACATAACTAGGCGTTCGAGGCCCCCCGCCCTAGCGTCTGCAACCCCGAGACCCGTTTCTGGTAGGGGAACACCGTTTTCAAGGAGGCCGTGAGGAACGCCTTGGTGACGTCGTCTTCGCGCGGGATCCGCCCTCTCTCGATTCCGCTCCGAAGCCTCCTTCTGAATCATAACAGATTCACAGAAGGTGGCAGCCCTCCACGCCGAATCGCTCATCATCGCCGACGACTGCTGGCAGGAGAGGTTCCGTCAATGCGGTTCACCAGGATTGTCCGCTCCCGTTCCACTGGGCATACTGCGAGCGTATGGGAAGCGGAGTCCTGGTCCCGTCCATCACATTGGAAGCAGATCGCCGTCGTCTCGCGTCCGATCTTACACAGATAATCACCGAAGCACCCATGCCCGGTAATTATCTGTGTAAGTCTGATCAAGAAGTCTTCCTGCTTGTCGCTGCATCCAGGCTTCGAAGACCGGCAGGATTGCTCCAATGAAACGTTTGCGTTCATAGCGCTCCTCGAGTCGAGTGCGCCATGTCGCCGGGCGTTTCGTCGTTCCTGCCGTTTAATTGATTTGAGCGCCTCTTCTGGCTCACTACCACCACTCTGGCGGAGGGCACAGATTCGGTCGTACACCCTCGCGTCCATTTCCGCCAGTATATCTAGTGGTGGAAAGCGAGCCAGGATTGTCGCCGCCTCAAAGTATATAGTGCGGTATCCTCGTACGATCCGTATGGCCATCCTCCGCTGGACACTATAAATTTTAGTTCTACAGTGTCGGATGGCCAGCCTTTCCATACAAGCGCTCCATACAGAGCTACGGACCGTATAACTCCCGCATAGAGGCGACGTACTTCCTCCGTCGGTCCCCTAGATTGGGCAGCAGTTGCATAGCACCCGCCACCCTTTCGATCCGGGGACTAGGCGCTCGAAATGTTCTTCGAAGCCCCAGCAACTGTCAGGTGGAGGCCAGGTACTTCATGTACCTCTTCACTCTGACTTCGGAACCACACCGCGGACGCACAAGTCGGGTGGTTCCCTGCCCAGTAATTTATGGAACCATGGGCCTCGGTCTTGTGAGGCGCTTTTCTCTAACCCAACTCGTGGATTTTGGAGACGACAACTTCACCCCAAGCTCGGCGAGCTTTTGGCCCTCGAAGTTATCCGCTGGCGATCACCAAGTGTCGTCGCCATAGCCGCGACATTTACGACAGCAGGAAGGTCGACTCGCAGAACCGCATCGTACGCGAGGTTCACAGTAGTGGACCCAGCACCGAGCCCTGTGGAACCCCGTTTGATCTCCCTCCGGATCTTTCTACCATTTTGCCCCACGTACAGAATGTACCTGTCGCGCAAGTAGTCCCCAATAATACCTTGCAGGCAGAGGGCACCTGATGATTACCAGTGCCCTCTTGATTGCGTCCCAGGGTAGAAAGTTAAAGGCGTTGACGATATCAAGACTTATCGCCAACGCCACGCCACTCTGTGATACTGTTTGTTCCGACAGGGCGGACGCGCATAATCGCATCTACAGTGGAACGCTCCGCCGGAACCCAAACTGGCTGTCAGTCAAATCGGGACCGACGCGCGACAGATGCCCACTGGCCAGGTGTATCCTCTCGAACTATTTGTCAATCTCGTCCAACAGATATATGGGGCGGTACGCAGAGGAGAATCAACGGTCCTGCCCTCCTTCTTCAAGAGGACCAGCCTTGCCTCTTTCCGTGTTGTGGGAACTTGGCACACCACAGACAGCTGGTAAACAGCTGTCTGAGCCTGTTCCCCAAGGCAGCCAGACTCAGCACTAGGGCCGGGATTCCGTTGGGCCCCGGTGCTGTGTTCCGGACTTTAAGTGGCTAACGGTTCGGTCCAACTCCTTGACGGTCACCCCATCTCATCTTGCCTCCCATGAAGACGGCAGGTGACCTTCGGGACTTGACCGATCCTCTGGGAAAGCGTGCTGATCACCCTTCCCAGAAGATCCGGATCGAGTCTCCGTCAAAGGGGCGACCAGGGCCGAAGCTTACAGTACCATCCTGTATGGGTGCCCCAGGGATCTTTGTTGGTCCTCGAGCTCTTTCAGGCCCGAGACCTGGCGTTGGTAATGGCGATTTGCAACGCCTTTGTAGCCTCGGTATGCCCCGTAGAGTCTAGCTATCTCCTCAGGCGGACCTCACCGTCTTCTCCTTCGGGCTCTAGGGTACTGGCGCCGACATTGCAAGCAGAGTGCACGGGCCGTGCGATTTCTGCTGACCACCAGTACACTGTTTTGCGCTTGTGGCGACTGGTTTGGGCATCGACAGGTCGCAAATTTGCGCCATCGTACCCCGAAACCAGTTCGCTTCCACTTCAGGATTGGACTGAACCTCTTCGGCGTTTTCTAGCCAGGACGCGACGATGGCGGCGGCTTCGAGCTTGTCTCGGTCGAGCCGCGAGACAGCAACGCCGCGGTGGGCTGCTTTCTCGGCGACTGGGGTTACTGTCGGGCTGTCAAAGTGCGACATCGAATACGATGTGGCGGTGACCGCCTCATCCGCCACTCGCCAGCCGACAGCGTTTGCATTGCAGGAGGTTGCCACGTAAGATCCACGATGGACTCCCCTGCCACCGTACACGTGTGCTTACGGACCCTGATTCATTAATCGGAGGTCCAGCCCAGCCGCCCATTGGGTTGCCCCAAGCCTTGTGTGGGCGTTAAAATCTCCCAGAGCGATCAACGGACGAGTTTAACATTCGCGAACACAATTCGCCACCTCGTCTAGGTACGCCTCGTAGTCGGCAAAGGACCTATTAGGAGAACAGCAGCCCACTATGGCCGGGGCCCCATTGCACTGCAACAAAGCCTTGCCCTCTTCTCAATAGGGTGGGGCACCTCTCCCCACCCCAGTAGATGGCGACAGGCCCGATTCGTCACCGAACCAGAGGATGGTCGGGGACGGCATGGGACTCCGTTACTACTACAAGAACCTGCCACTCCGCAATGGTTTGTATAAGCAGATGTTGCGCATTGCGGCAGTGGTTCAGATGCCCTGGAGGACTTCCAGGGCGCGAATTATAACTCAGCCACCTACATAGCCGAGCTAATACTCGGTGCAGCGACAGAAGTCGTGATCGCCTTGCTGGTGGGTGCAGATATCTCACCATTCTTCCTTCCCTTTTTTGGGAGGTGGGATGCACTTCTTCCCTAATCTGTGGCCAGCAGAATGCCGAGATCGGAACACAGGGGACATTTTGGTGCCAACGCAGTGCACTGTTTCGCCCTGTGTCCTTGCTCTCCACAAGCATAATAACGTGCGCCACTGTTTGTTCACTGGAGCACCTACAACAGCATGCCCCTTTCTTCCTTCGAAAACAATGCATGGGCCTGGGCTCCAGTAATTCAATTCGAGCAGACCCTAACCCGCGCACTTGCCCAAGAGCCGCAATCTTGTGAACTGCCGTGACTGGGCACGCAGCATGTGTCCCATGCTGGTGGGATTTCGGCGGATTTCCCGACTTTTAGGTCATCCACCGAACAATCTCCTGCCTCAGCCATAGCCGCCGCAACCTCCAAAGTGCTGACGGCGTCGTCGAACCCCTCAGTCGAACGTCGCTTGTTTTACTGGCCGATTGATTCGCACGTTTAGGTCTGAGAGAACCTCACGCATTTTGGCCGCCAGCTTGCGCCTTCGCGCCGCAATCTGGACCATAATTTCCAGCAGGTCCTCCGGTTACCGCACGCTTTTGGCGGACTGTTTCGATGCCAAAATCTGCCAAGTGTATTTTAGCCTTTGCTTCCTTCATTACTTTGGCATAAGTAACAGTGGAGCTTTCCGACACCGTAACTGTTACGGCCGCAGATGTTGGGGCACGCAATACTTTTTGTTTTTCCGCCTCTCTTTCGGGGTACCGGAAGGTGATACCATCGTGGCGATCCGCTTTTCGGTGGCCCGAGTTTTGGGCTTTTGGGCACTTCTACCCACGAACTGGCATTGGGCGGTACCGGGTTATTCGATACCGTCGCAGCCACGGGGAAGATCGACCAGCGGTGGGTGGGCAGGCTTCTTTCCTCTTCGACCTTTGCCTTTTCGCCTTCTGTGCTGCGACGATGGAGCCGATTGCAAAGGTGGTGATAGCCGTTGTGGTAGCGATAACTCACCTCGACTCGTACCTGCCAATGAAGGTCGGATCCCCTCCGTTCTTGGCCTTGTGGTGTGCTAGCACCGGTCTATGGACCTGGCTGCTGTGTTCGGTGGATGGGCCTTTTGTGTTTCCTGTTTGCGGAGGAGATAAATCTCCTCCGTTAGTTTCCGTTTTAGCCCCAAGGCTGGCCAGCTGTGATCGCAATTCCTCGTTCTCCTTTTCAATCCTTTTGATGTTTTCTTGCTTCGTGGTCCTTCGCGCAAGTTCTTCGGTCGCCGCCTTTATATTACGCACAGCTGCCATACCCCTCACGAAATTGCCTTTTGGGTTGCGAGCTATCTGCTACCTTTTCAACGGCCTGGAGATTTATTTCGATTTGTTGGCCAAGCTCACTGTCACTATGCGTCGACATTTCGCGGGCCACTGCTCTAGTCGGGCAGGCTTTCTTCGCCCTGGTGTTCGTGGGCGTTACGGAGGGTTCGAAAGATCCTCCTCTGTTTCCATGCCTGTGGCGGCCTCTTTTCAGAGGCCGTGGCTGACACTGCCGCAAATTTAGCGGCCACAACCGCAACACAGGGGCTTGCCTTGCGCTTTCTTCCCCTTCCGATGGGGCCGATTTAAGTGATACGAACCATCGGACGCGCCTCCATCGCTCTCAATCGCCTGATTTGCTGGCATATTGGGGCGCTTAAAGCGCCACGCTTTTCTCGTGTCGGCACCGTAAAGCAAGCAAACAAATCTTAAACCGTAAGCAAGCAAACAAAGTCGAAGTCTAGTCAAATATCCGTTAACTGTGAATAGGTACAGTATGTGGTACAGGTTGAAGCGCTTATTCACCATTCACTTTATATTAGTTCGAAAAACAACATTACCGCGTTCTCAAAACGATACCAACGCCATCTATTGGTAGGGATTGGAACTTGAAGATCAATACAAAATAGGTAGGTACCTAAATATTTCCTTTGGTTTTGCCATTTTATTAATTTGTAAAAATGTGTTTTGTTTGGTAGTTTATTATCATTTTTTTTAATTTTCAAATTAGTATTTTTTGTTCAGGTGTAATTTTGTGCAAATTTTTACAAATCTTCTTGTCTATTTTGTTTTATGTTTTGTGCAATAAAAGTATAATCTATTCGATTCTAATAAGTTAAGTTTAAAATATTTATCAATATCATTTACGTTATTTACGATCCGAAATCCTTAAAATGACACCCAACCCATGATGATTTTACATACAAACATACATCCATCCATCCTTCCATCCATGTTGGTTTCAAACCATAATCAATGCCATTTTCGTAATTAACGTCCCAAAAACCATAAACGACACCCATATTGACATTTCAACACATCGTACCCCACAGGATGATGGTAGGTATTTCCGTCTGCTATGTTGGATTTTGAAATAGTTGTTGTTTTCGTAATCAGCGACCCGATAAACCATAAAAACGATACCCATGTTGATTTTCAGAATTAGTCACCTTTTCCACCTTTTGGGGGTTGAATTCT
>JAGSMP010001613.1:35000-40000 GCA_029286625.1 Parnassius orleans | reverse complement strand
TATCTCCTCAGTTTCAAGGTACTCCCTTTTTGCCTCAGCCAGTATCGGAATCCTCGGCGTCGACATATCGAGTGACGTGCAGTTTCGCGGTCACTAAAGAGAAGGCCAAATTGGCCTCTAAAAGCTTATGTGCTCAGCAGAGCGGGACAGTATTTCATGCCGGCACAACGCCTGCAACTTTACTGCACAGGTTCGGCTCACATGGAATACTGTTCCCATCTCTGGCTGGGCCACCAGTGCCAGCTCCTTCCACTTGACCGCATCCAGCGCAGAGCGGCTCGAATCGTCGACGACCGAGCCCTTCCGATCGGCTCGATTCATTGGCGCTGCGAAGAGATGTTACCCTTGCATTTTCTTTCGCATTTACCACGGGAGTGCTCTGAGGAATTGTTCGATTAATCCAGCCGCCAAATTTCACGAACGCACATCGCGGCAGAACTCCCGATACCATCCACACCATCTGGACGATTGGCGGTCCACCACTGTGCGATTTAGAAGATGTTTTTTCCTCGCACAACTTCCTTGTGGAATAGTTTACCACCAGCGATTTTTCCGGACCGATACGACTTAGGACCTTCAAGAAAAGAGCTACCCTTTTAAAAGGCCGGCAACGCATCTGCGATTCCTCTGGTTCCCCTGGTGTTGCAGTTGTTCATGGGCGGTAGTCAATACCATCAGGTGAGCCGCATGCTCGTTTGCCCTCCCCTAAAAAAAAAAAAACGGCGGGAGTAACTATGACTCTCTGAGGTGGATCCGGCGCCGTGGTGCGCGTAATCTGACCGGTTTCACCGATCGCTGAGGTCCGAATAGCTCTTAACGGGCGCAGTGGGTCGCCCGCTTGCGTCCCGGCCCTAACGGAGGAGATCGTGGGTGCTCCTCTCTCGATAAGTGTGGTGGTTGGAAACCGCCAGCCATTTTTCAGCCACTTCAATACACGAACTCTATCGAGTTAGCAAATAGGGTTGTGTGCCTGTGGCCCTTTCCAGACACGCAGACTCAACTCCTACCTGAGGCCTGCACGTGGCGGCCGCTTATAACACACGGAGGGGACGTGCCTAAATTAGTATGCCCCGGAGGCGGCTGTTGCGGGGTGACCGCCTGTTGGCACATTCCTAATCCTGCGAGGCCCAGCGTTTCCACTATAGTCTCCCGTTCGGCTGTCTTCGCGGCTTTTAGTCATGTTGGCGGTCGCGGAGACTGTAGTCAGGCTTGTGACCGGGTTTGCTAGATTCGTCTAGTATGCGCAGCGTTCTATATCTTGGGACGTAATCCGGGCGAGGTTCGGGGTGAAATTGAATAGTCCCATCGGGTGGCAAACGTGCCGCCAAGTCGAACCGCTGACTTCGGTCGGGACAATCACGAGATGCGGTAGGCGAACCAGGTGGCTGGGCTTGCACCCCGGCCACATTGGGCAAAACCACAAGCATATGACAGAATAAAGAGGAATCATTTATTTTGCCACCCCGGCCTCCCACAGGAGCCTTGGCCCATCTTCGGCCGCTCAAACTGGGGCTCCGGCCACAGTTTCCGCGGTCACTGACTGGAAATGTCCGGTGTGTGAACGTGCGTTCACCACCAAAACGGGGTTGGGGGTCCACAAGCGTAGGGCCCACCCCGAAGTAGCAAATGCGGAGGCCGCTCCTAATATGGTGAAGCGCAGGTGGCGCGATGAGGAGCTGGCATTGATGGCGCGTGCAGAGGCGAGATTACTCGAGGAGACCGGTCGCCGTGCGAACGTAGACTGTTTAAATGCCTGTCGGGGTCCGAGCGGACCCTAGAGGCTATTAAAGGGAAAAGGCGCTGTGGGGAGTACAAACGCCTGGTACAAGCGTGCCGGGCTGAGCTCAGAAACGTATCCCCAACCATGAACAGCCAAGCGCCAGAGAGCAGGGTTCGCCGCCGGAACTGAGAGTGTCGAGCTTGCTGTCCAGCCTCTGCCAGTGGAAGACGCACCGCCTGTCGCTGATGACCCATCACCGCACTTAGGTGGTGTCCCAGAGAATACGTGTGCAGACCAAATTGTCTCGGACCTCCTTGAGAGGGCCGCGGTGAGGAGGTCGCGACACGGCCTGGGTTCCCGTAGTGCGAGGCGGCACCGCATCTCGAACGTGACTCGGGCCGACACCGCACTGGCCGGTATGTCGAGCCGCAAGCGGAGGCGATTAGAGTACGCCAGGGTGCAGGAACTTTAATAAATGTCGCAGCCGAGCAGCAGCCGAGGTGATCGATGGAGTGCACAGGAGCGTCCGGCACTCTCTCGAAGATTTGGAAGCCTATTGGCGACCGGTCCTAGAGAGGGTGTCTGATGCCTCAGGGTCACACCGTCTGCTCTGAACGTCTTACGGCGGGAGGAGCAGGGGGGCGCACGCGATTACCTCGGCTGTGGATGCCTTTCACGACCGACGAAGTGAAGGCGTCCAAGTTCGACTGGCAGACAGCGCCTGGTCCGGACGGTATCCGCCGGATGAGTGGCGTAGTTCCCGCAGCCCAAAAGCGAAATTTTCAACCTTTGTTGACCACTGGCGTAATACCAGAGCCCTGCGGCAATGCCGGACGATCTTCGTGCCGAAAACGGACGATCCTGCTGGGCCGGGCGACTATCGACCGATTTCGATCGCGTCGATACCGCTTAGGCACATGCACCTCGGTCCTGGCGAGGAGACTTCTGGCTTGCTGCCCCCGATGCACGACAGCGTGGATTCGTCCGCGCCGACGGCACGATGGAGAATACCGTGCTGGACGCGGTGCTAGGGATAGCAGGAAAAGTTAAAGAGTGTCATGGCGATCCTTGATTTCGCGAAGGCGTTCGATACAGTGTCCATAGAGCGCTGGTCGGGCTTCTTCGCTCGAGGGTTGCCCGTGGCATTCTGTGATTACATCCACCGGCTGTACGACGCGGCGACCACCAAGTTGGACGTCGGCGGGCAGTCGAATGAACCCAAAATTGGGCCGAGGTGTGCGTCAGGAGACCCGTTGTCGCCCATCTTGTTCAACATGGCGATGGACGTAATTTTGCGTCTCTACCGAAAGAGGTAGGCTATAGGCTAGAAACGGAGCGAGTCTCGGCTCTAGCCTATGCCGATGACCTAGTCCTGCTCGCAGGCTCAAAGGTAGGGATGCAGGAATCCATTGACCGTGTGTTCGAGGTGGCGTCGTCGATGGGCCTCGCGGTCAATCATACCAAGAGCTCCGTCTTGTCGATGGTGCCTGACGGGAAGCGCAAGAAGCACCACTACCTGACCGGAAGAATTTCGGATAGGTCGGAAGTGGCTGCCTCAGACCCTCTGCGGAACGCTGGCGCTATCTTGGCATCGACTTCTGGCGTCTGGATGCGTGACGTTAGAGCATGATATCAAAGTTGCCTTGACCTACATCTCAGCGGCTCAAGGCAGCAGCGGCTCGAATTGTGAGGGACACCTTATTCCGAGATTTTGCACGGCCTTGTGTTGGGAAATATCTCGGATGATAGGTTGTGCATGCTCGACGTCCAGATCCGGGGTGCGGTTAGGACTTGGCTGAGGCTCCCGAAGGACGTGCCTGTCGGGTACTTCCATGCCGACATCAAGGACGGCGGCCTAGCGATCCCATCGCTTCGGGCGACCGTTCCGGACCCCATACTCAAGAGGTTCGGGCGGCTTGACCTCGTCGAGTTGGTCAGTGCAAAGGCTGCCGCCAGATCCGAAAGGATCCGTAAGAAGTTGAGCTGGGCCGACAGACACCCGAAAGTTCACCAGAGGATCCGGTCACGGGCCTTAGGTCCGTCTCACGGTTTTGGCGCGAGAGACTGTGCAGTTCGTCCACACACATATCAATGCCCTCCCGTCAAGGGTTCGGACATCAAGAGGGCGCAGGATTGGTCGTGAGGCGGAGTTGAACTGCCGCGCCGGGTGCGTGGTTAGGGAGACGACGGCTCACACCATCCAGCAATGCTGGCGGACGCACGGAGGTCGGATCATGCGTCATGATCGTAGTGAGGCTAGTAGCAGAAGCGATGGCCTCAGACCAATGGTCGGTGGTGACAGAGCCCCAAGTCAAGACCTCGAAAGGCCTTCGAAGCCTGATATAGTCGCCGCTAAGGGAGGCGTCGGAGTGATCGTGGACGTTCAGGTGGTCTCGGGCCAGCGGCCTCGATGATGCTCACCGTGAGAAACGTAAAATACGGGACTCACGAGGAGCTAGTTGAGAAGGTTGCAGGTATACTAGGACTACCCAATAAGGATTGCGTCCGCGCGACCTCTTGTACGATCTCCTGAGAGGCGTCTGAGTCACCTCCTATAAGGAGTTGAAGAGGCTCATAGGGCTGAAGGAGAGTCTGTTCCGAGCTATACCGGTGGTATTGCGCGGTTCGCATATGAACTGGACACGTTTCAGTCAGATGACCGGGACTGTGGTGGGAGGCCCAGAATGAGTGCCCGGGGTCCTGTGGGGTCCTTGCTGCTGCCGAGCCCTTGGTGGTCGCGGCCATGTGCCTTTAATGGATTTTAAAGGCCAGTCTCCCTAACATCCAGCAACAACAGTCTTAACATAGTAAACAAAGTAACATTACTGGGATTTGTTACCGAGTATATACATATATCATCTGTCTTAATTAATCATAAGGGCCAGTATTGAAATGAAAATTTTCCAATAGTATTAGTATATCTAACTATCTATACAAAATAAAAAAGGCTCACCTGGCCAACGTTGATGGACAACCATCAACGTTCGCTGGTGCCATGGGTGAGTCTAACATTGACTTAACCCTCGCAACTAGAGTGTGTCTTAGTATCAGGTGGCGAGTACTGGACTGCGCCAGCATGAGCGACCATCGCCTCATTACTTTCAGAATTGAGGAGCGCGCCAGCTCGGGCGGGGCCGGTGGAGGTGCCTGCCCGTTTTCGGGACCGGGGTGGACTGGCGCTATTTTCGTGGTACAATTCACGTAAGAATGGGTAGTCTGAAAGTTCAACAGCCGGCTGACCGACTTGCGCGCAGTTCACGGAGATCGTCGTTCGATCTGC
>JAGSMP010001613.1:0-30000 GCA_029286625.1 Parnassius orleans | reverse complement strand
CGCGTTACGCGTTAACACAATATTTTATAACATAACAACAATATACCGAGGGTACGGGACCGGGAGACCGGACCTGTAACTTTGGTAACATTTATTTGTTAACAACATACTAAACTATTACAACGCGCGCCGAACAATTGACGGTTCCGTTGAGAGACGATACGTAAGTCTCGATTTGCGTTGCGTATTCTTTCGGTCCGTTTAAATATTATATAACAATGTGTGTATCGACTATTTTTATATCACATATCTATCACATCGCACAAGCGTGTCTGGCGGCGGCGTTTCGTTTTCGTCGGACGCGTTAGGCAGCGAGCTGGCGTAGTCCCATCGACGCGCGACCTTCGACGTTAAAACTCGATAGAGGGCATGCGCGATCCATCGATCGGTGACTACGTTCAGCGCCCGTGTGGTGGGTGTGATTGATTTGTTAAAAATAAGTTCGATATATAACAATAAAACAATAAAGTAGGCGGACTCGACGTCCGAAGAGCGCCTCGACGACTGCGACGCCGTTTCTCACGGTGTCGTAATGTCGTCGTTGCGCTGACGGATATCGTGTCTGCCCTGATTTTTACTGGCCCCAGATCAGGAGGATCACCCGCCGAATTTAAGCATATTAGTAAGCGGAGGAAAAGAAACCAACAAGGATTTCCTTAGTAGCGGCGAGCGAACAGGAAAGTCCAAGACTGAATCCCGCGATCGTCTCGAACGCGGGAGATGTGGTGTTCGGGAGGTTCCGCTTTCTCGTCGTCGATACTCCTGTCCAAGTTCGTCTTGAACGGGGCCGTTTTCCCGTAGAGGGTGCCAGGCCCGTAGCGACGGAGGGCGGCGGCGAGAGGGACTCTCCTAAGAGTCGGGTTGCTTGAGAGTGCAGCCCTAAGTGGGTGGTAAACCTCCATCTAAGGCTAATATTACCGCGAGACCGATAGCGAACAAGTACCGTGAGGAAAGTTGAAAAGAACTTTGAAGAGAGAGTTCAAGAGTACGTGAAACCGTTCAGGGTAAACCTGCGAAACTCGAATGAACGAACGGAGAGATTCATCGTCATCCGCGGCGTACGCGCTCACGCTCTTATGACGTCCGTGTCCCTTAATCGGGGCATCGGGCGTCACGGGCCGAGCGCGTCGACGTCCGCGGACGTCGTGCACTTCTCTCAGTAATACATCGCGACCCGTTCGACGTCGGCCTAAGCGCAATCCGGGAGCCCAGTCGACCCTTCAAACGGACGGCTGGACCGTGACGGTGGCCGACCGGCCGTCGGACGGTAGAAGACACGAATCGCGCACGCGCACCTTATATAAAGCGCGTCCGGCCCGACTAAAACGCTCATGGGACACCATGAAAGGCGTTGGTCGTTCATGACAGCAGGACGGTGGCCATGGAAGTCGGAATTCGCTGGGTGTGCAACGACTCACCTGCCGAAGCAACCAGCCCTGAAAATGGATGGCGCTGAAGCGTTTTGCCTACACACACTACCGTTACGGGCAAGTGCGACGTGTTCACTCATGTCGTCATTACGCGGTAACGAGTAGGACGCGCGGCGGAGAGCGCAGAAGGGTCTGGGCGTGAGCCCGCCTGGATCAGCAGATCTTGGTGGTAGCAAATACCCAGCGAGGCCCTGGAGGACTGACGTGGAGAAGGGTTTCGCGTGAACAGTAGTTGCTCGCGAGTCAGTCGATCCTAAGCTCAAGGAGAGATCTTATGTCGATGTGGCGTGTTTTTTTTTCTAATTCATTAGAGGATAAATAACGCCCTTTGAGCGAAAGGGAATCCGGTTCCTATTCCGGAACCCGGCAGCGGAACCGTTTCAATAATCGTTCCCTCGTTTCAAAGCGAGTGTTCGACGGGTAACCCAAAGTGGCCTGACGACGCCGCCGAGGGGTCCGGGAAGAGTTTTTCTGCCTGAGCGTTCGAGTTCCATGGAATCCTATAGAAGTGAGATATGGTTCGAACGCGAAGAGCACCGCATTTGCGGCGGTGTCCGGATACTCTGTGGATCTTGAAAATTCAGATGAGGGATGTACGTGGAGATGTCGCGCCGGTTCGTACCCATATCCGCAGCAGGTCTCCAGGTGAAGAGCCTCTAGTCGATAGAATAATGTGTAAGGGAAGTCGGCAAATTGGATCCGTAACTTCGGAATAAGTATTGGCTCTGAGGACCGGGCGTGTCGGGTTTGACGGAAGCGGATGCGGCCGGTGCCGGGCCTGGTCGATGCTCGTGCGTCTCTCGGGTCGTACGGGCTGAATCCGGACCCGCGTTCCGGCCTTCCGCGGATCTTCCTAGCCGTAAGGTCGCGTCGGTTTCGTTTCTGCAAGCAAGGTAAACGGCGAGAGTAACTATGACTCTTAAACGCAAAACACAAGCAATAGACGAAATAAGGAAAATGAATTATTTTGCCACCCGGCCTCCCACAGGAGCCGGGGAGCTTGGCCCAATCTTCGGCCGCTCAAACGGGGCTCCCACAGTTTCCGCGGTCATTGACTGGAAATTTCCGGTGTGTGAGCATGCGTTCACCACAAAAATATACCGCCCTAATATGGTGAAGCGCAGGTGGCGCGATGAGGAGCTGGCATTGATGGCGCGTGCAGAGTCGAGATTACTCGAGGAGACCGGTCGCTGTGCGAACGCAGACCTGCTCAAATAGCTGTCGGGGTCCGAGCGGACCCATCACCGCACTTAGGCTGTGTCCCAGAGAATACGTGCAGACCAAATTTTCGCGGACCTCCTTGAGAGGGCCGCGGTGAGGAGGTGGCGATACGGCCTGAGTTCCCGTAGTGCGAGGCGGCACCGCATATCGAACGTGACTCGGCCGGGAGCCTAGTCGACCCTTCAAAACGGACGGCTGGACCGTGACGGTGCCGACCGGCCGTCGGACGGTAGAAGACACGAATCGCGCACGCGCACCTTATACAAAGCGCGTCCGGCCCGACGCAAGACAACGTCGTAATCGAGGTCCTGCCGTTGTGCGGACATCGCGGCGCGTCTGTTGTCGCCGCCGTGCAGTCTCGGACCGTGCGCGTCTCGGCCTGGCGACACGGCCTGGGTTCCCGTAGTGCGAGGCGGCACCGCATATCGAACGTGACTCGGGCCGACACCGCACTGGCCGGTATGTCGAGCCGCAAGCGGAGGAGATTAGAGTACGCCAGGGTGCAGGAACTTTAATAAATGTCGAGCAGCAGCCGAGGTGATCGATGGAGTGCACAGGAGCGTCCGGCACTCTTGAAGATTTGGAAGCCTATTGGCGACCGGTCCTAGAGAGGGTGTCTGATGCCTCAGGGCCTACACCGTCTGCTCTGAACGTCTTACGGCGGAGGAGCAGTATGGGGCGCACGCGATTACTCTCGGCTGTGGATGCCTTCACGACCGACGAAGTGAAGGCGTCCAAGTTCGACTGGCAGACAGCGCCTGGTCCGGACGGTATCCGCCCGGATGAGTGACGTAGTTCCCGCAGCCCGAAAAGCGGAAATTTTCAACTCTTGGTTGACCACTGGCGTAATACCAGAGCCCCTGCGGCAATGCCGGACGATTCGTACCGAAAACGGACGATCCTGCTGGCCGGGCGACTATCGACCGATTTCGATCGCGTCGATACCGCTTAGGCACATGCACTCGGTCCTGGCGAGGAGACTTCTGGCTTGCTGCCCCCGATGCACGACAGCGTGGATTCGTCCGCGCCGACGGCACGTTGGAGAATTCCGCCGCTGGACGCGGTGCTGGATAGCAGGAAAAGTTAAGAGTGTGGCGATCCTTGATTTCGCGAGGGCGTTCGATACAGTGTCTCATAGAGCGCTGGTCGGGCTTCGGGCTCGAGGGTTGCCCGTAGCATTCTGTGATTACATCCACCGACTGTACGACGCGGCGACCACCAAGTTGGACGTCGGCGGGCAGTCGAGTGAACCTAAAATTGGGCCGAGGTGTGCGTGGGAGACCCGTTGTCGCCCATCTTGTTCAACATGGCGATAGACGTAATTCTTGCATCTTTACCGAAAGAGCTAGGCTATAGGCTAGAAACGGAGCGAGTCTCGGCTCTAGCCTATGCCGATGACCTAGTCCTGCTTGCAGGCTCAAAGGTAGGGATGCAGGAATCCATTGACCGTGTGTTCGAGGTGGCGTCGTCGATGGGCCTCGCGGTCAATCATACCAAGAGCTCCGTCTTGTCGATGGTGCCTGACGGGAAACGCAAGAAGCACCACTACCTGACCGGGAAGAATTTGATAGGTCGGAAGTGGCTGCCTAGACCTCTTGCGGAACGCTGGCGCTATCTTGGCATCGACTTCCAGGCGTCTGGATGCGTGACGTTAGAGCATGATATCAAAGTTGTCTTGACCAACATCTCAAAGGCACCGGCGCGCAGCAGCGGCTCGAAATTGTGAGGGACACTTATTCCGAGATTTTTGCACGGCCTTGTGTTGGGCAATATCTCGGATGATAGGTTGTGCATGCTCGACGTCCAGATCCGGGTGCGGTTAGGACTTGGCTGAGGCCCCGATGGTCGTGCCTGTAGGGTTCTTCCATGCCGACATCAAGGACGGCGGCCTAGCGATCCCATCGCTTCGGGCGACCGTCCCGGACCTCATACTCAAGAGGTTCGTCAGTGGCAAGCTGCCGCCAGATCCGAAAGGATCCGTAAGAAGTTGAGCTGGGCCGACGGGCAATTCCGAAAGTTCACCAGAGAGGATCCGGTCACGGGCCTTAGGTCCGTCTCACGGTTTTGGCGCGAGAGACTGTGGAGCCAGTGGACGGGTTCGAGTTACGCGAATCCGCCCGCACCCCGCGTCCATGAAGTGGATTCGGGAGGAGTCCTCGCATGTCTCTGGTCGGGACTTCATGCAGTTCGTCCACACACATCAATGCCCTCCCGTCAAGGGTTCGGACATCAAGAGGGCGCAGGATTGGTCGTGCGGAGTTGAACTGCTGCGCCGGGTGCGTGGTTAGGAGACGACGGCTCACACCATCCAGCAATGCTGGCGGACGCACGGAGGTCGGATCATGCGTCATGATCGTGTAGTGAGGCTAGTAGCAGAAGCGATGGCCTCAGACCAATGGTCGGTGGTGACAGAGCCCCATGTCAAGACCTCGAAAGACCTTCGGAAGCCAGATAGTCGCCGCTAGGGAGGCGTCGGAGTGATCGTGGACGTCCGCGATCCGGGCCAGCGGCCTCGATGATGCTCACCGTGAGAAACGTAGCAAATACGGGACTCACGAGGAGCTAGTTGAGAAGGTTGCAGGTATACTAGGACTACTGAATAAGGATTGCGTCCGCGCGACCTCTTGTACGATCTTCTGGAGAGGCGTCTGTCACCTCCTATAAGGAGTTGAAGAGGCTCATAGGGCCGAAGGAGACTCTGTTCCGAGCTATACCGGTGGTGGTATTGCGCGGTTCGCATATGAACTGGACACGTTTCAGTCAGATGACGGGACTGTGGTGGAGGCCCAGAGTGAGTGCCCGTTCCTGTGGGATCCTTGCTGCTGCCGAGCCCTGGTGGTCGCGGCCATGTGCTTTAATGGATATTAAAGGCCAGTTTCCCGACATCCAGCGACGACCAGTGCAACAGCAATCGGCACAATGCTGATCGCCGCTCTTTGGACGGGACCAGTGGCGTCTCTCGTGGCATCCATAATGATTAGTGAATACGTTCACTAAGACGATGGTATCATGATCGGCGGAAATAGCCAAATGCCTCGTCATCTAATTAGTGACGCGCATGAATGGATTAACGAGATTCCCACTGTCTCTATCTGGGTTATAGATACTTTGTATTATTATAGTGCTTATTGCAGTATTAGTTGTCGCGAATTGACGCTGAATTGGATTGTTTTTGTGCTTATTTTTGTGACTTTGTGACCTCAGTGGGTAGTGTTGGCACGTGGTTGTCAAATTCGAAATTGAGTTTGACAGGTCGCTCGAGACCCTTCTCGAAATTTCGGCCGCTATTTGTCACCAGGGGGCGATAGTGTGCGTTTCCGGCACTGCGACGCCATCTGTAGTCGTCGTGTGCACAACCGGCTGCCAGTGCAGTGCTACAGGCGAGACTGTTGCGCCGCGCGCCACTGAGTGACGCGCTAGGTGTCCGCACCTCAGCGACACCTGTGATAGTTAAATTGTACTTTTCTGTTAGCTTATACTATTCCTTGTGACAGTGACACTTTCTTTATAGTTTAGTGCTTATTTAATTAGTTTAGGTTAATGTCGCCAGATGGCGCCACAATAGTTTAGAAGTTAGCGACATCTTTTATTTTAGGCCTGTGACAGTGACACTTTTTAATCTTAAGCTATTATAAATTTCCCTTTCTTTAACTTTGTGCCTTGGTCTGAGTGAGTCCCGCTAGAGGGCGCTGGTGTATATTCTCACCTCTAGTGACCACTTGGGACACTCACAATTATTATTTTATTTTGGACTTTAATTTTGGAACCTTTGCCTCCATATATGTAAAATAATGGATATGCTCCTCCGGCGGCTGAAATTTTAATGTTAGAAAGTTTAAAATATTTTTAATAATTTTAAATTTTTCAATCCCCATTTTTGGGAAAATATTGGAACGGGTTTTGCTCCGATGTGCCCCGAGCTTAATTAGGGTCATATCAAACTACCAGCACGGGTTCTCGCCAGGCCGGTCCACTGTCACGGCGCTGCAAGACGTGCTGTACTGCGAGCGAGTCGCAGCGCAAGTATGTACAGGCCGTCTTTTAGATATATCGGGGCATTTGACGATGCATGGTGGCCGATGATACTATTGAAGGCCAAACAGGGCGGGATCTCACCCAACATCTACCGAATGTTGGTAGATTACTTACCAACAGACGGGTGGGCATCTTTGTCGGCGAATGCGTAGAATGGAAACGCTCGACTATGGTTGTCTGCAAGGATCGGTCTTAGGACCGACCCTATGGAATTTACTGCTGGATGATTTGTTGAGGCTGCCATTCCCCGTCAATGCGAAGATGATTGCTTATGCAGACGATTTAACGCTCTTGATTGAGGCAAACTCTAGGGCTGATATAGGGGAACGGCCAAGTATGCACTGGAGCTGGTTGAGTCTTGGGGAAAGGAATCGTCTATCCTTTTCCTCCGCAAAGTCATGCACAATGACTCAAGGGCAGATTCTTGCGACCACCTGTAATAAGGATGGGAAGCAACTCAAAAAAAGCGTAGAGTCGTCTAAAGTATTGGGCATTACGCTAGACAATAGTCAGTCTTTTATTAAGCATGCGAAGGACATGGGAGATAGGGCCGGAGATGCTTCGGCAAGATGTCGCGGGTGTCGGCGTCTTCCTGGGGCATTCGTTATCCGGCTCTTGTGTTTTGTATAACGGAACATATGTTCCTATAGTAACCTGCGCAGCGGCCATCTGGGTCGGGTAGGAATTATACGGTGCGTACGTCACTGCTCAGATCACAGAGGTCCTCACTCGTTCTGTTGACTAAGGGTTACGACGATCAGCACTGCGGCGCTTCCGGTATTAGCCGGCGTCCTTCCGGCTGACCTGGAGGTGACGCGTGCTGGTAGGATTGATCTTACGCGTGCGGAATCGAGAAATGGGAGTTAAGCAGGCGTAAGCGCGAGATTTGGGTAGATGTCATGAATGCATGGCAAGAGAGATGGAAGAATGAGACGAATGGAAGAGAATTATTCTGCTTCTTCCGGACGTGTCAGCGCGACTCAATGCGAATTGTCGTGCCAGATTATCAAGTCTCGCAGATACCAGTGGACATGGATATTTTCGAAAGAGACTGTATGACATGAAATTGGTTGAATCTGGTATGTGTGATTGCGGTGCTGCCTATGAGGATAGACATGTTTCGTTCCAAGCGTGCAGAGAGTGGCGTGGCGGCGGCAACGCCCGTCGCCGTACAACTCCTCGCGTGACCCGGTTCGAGGACACTGTAAAACTGTCGAAAGAGACTGTATGACATGAAATTGGTTGTTCTGGTATGTGAGTGCGGTGCTGCCTATGAGGATAGACATCACGTGCTATGGGAATGCGAGTTGTATGACGACCTGAGATGTAAGATGATGGATGAAATAGTACGCAGAAGAGAGGGTCCGGTTTATTATTTGAAGCTGTCCTTACCGTGGCCGGTAGGACAGCTTTGGCTGCAGGGAGTTTGCGCATGGATGGCATGCGCGAAGAACGGCACTGGGAATGCTAGAAAGAAGAGTAGACCTGCCCGGAACCGAAGCCGTGCAGTGTCGTCCAGCCCAGAAAGGGAGAGTGACAATTGGGACAAAGAATAGATTAAATAACTTGTAAGGAGTCAAGAAAGTGCACGCGGGAAAGAGCCCTGAGCAAGTACCGCGTGCATCTCTCGAGATTCGGCCCGTATAACCGCAAGGTTGGTGGGGCCATGGGAGGTGGAGGGTTGTCCCTATCTGGGGACAGTGTTACTTCGCGTTCGACCGCCTTAGCGTACGGACGTGTCAGTGCGATCTCCGCGTTATTAAATTCATTAAAAGTGTCCCAAGTTGACCCTCGGCCGTAGATTTTATTTTATAGTGTTTGTGGCATATGTGGTCATAGTTGGTGATAAATTTTCCTTGAATTTATATTTGTTTTAGTGTATTTATAAAGGTTTATATGAAATAATTGTTCAGTGCATCGTGATATTACAAGGATTATCCCTGTGCTGAGCTAAGTATTTCTAGTTTAAGTAATTTTTAGTATTTTACATTTTATAGGTTTAATTTTATAATAATATTAATTGTTTAATATAATTTAAATTCGTTTTACCTTAAAATTAAGGTTATTTGGTAAGCACGTGGTGAGCACGCGGTTGTAGTTGTCAGATTCAATTGACGTTTGACGTTTGACTTCTGACGTTTGACGTCTGACAACCGTCACCTGACGTTTGACGGCTGTCAGTGTCACTGTCACTGGCACTGTATTGCCAGATTAAAACTTTTATTTCTCCCTTTTGTATATATATATTTTTTAAATATATATTTTAGTATTTAAATTAAATTTTAATGGAAGAGGAGGATATGGGTGGTACAGAACGGCAGCTCATCGAGGATGAGCTAGCCTGAAAACAGGCTGAGCTTGAGGAGTTGGAGCAGATGCAGCGAGAGGCCAGTTTTACACCGCGCACCTCACTGCGTCGCACCTCCCGCAAGGGTTCAGCACTCCCCGGTCCTTTAAGCACTCCTGCTGCAGCTTCTATCCCGACTTCGAAAAGGCCATTAACCTCACCTGAGGATGTGCAGGAGGCCGTCAAACGCGCGTCGCGGAGAAGAAGAAGTCAGTGAACTCACAAGTTAGTGGCATATTACCCAAGCCTATTCCTGACCCATCCTCAGCTTCTGAAAACTTTGCGGCCCACTTATCCCGACAGCTCCAGTGGCATTTCAGCGCTATACGTTGCGCCTCATGGAAAGGGTACATGCGGCTCTAAAGGAATCGCAACTGTCGCCAATGCGAGCAACAAGCTCAACTTGGCCGATAAGACCACCATCGGCAGCCTCAGCCAAGACATCCTAGCGTACGTGGCAACGCTAGAGATTAGGCTCGGAGAAAAGGAGCAGGAGGTAGCAGCCTGGAAGCTAAAGTGTGCTGCTGGAGCTCTCGGTAGCCCAAACCCAAAACCTTCCTGCCCCTCCCTCCCCTGTGGCTTCTTCCGCTTTTGCTGATAGCTATGTTGCCAGGCTGAAGCTACCTAGGGCAAGCCGCCACTTTGTGTCCAGTCTAAGGGCCCTACAGTCATTGTTTACCCAAACAATGAATCCAAAAGTCGTCGGACGACACAAAGACTGAGTTGCAGAAGGCAGTTCAGCCTGGCACACAGGGTATTAAAATTCATAGTGTGTGAAAGTTGGGAACCCGGCATTGTGGTACAGACGGCGACTGTTGAGGCTGCCCAAAACTGAAGGCAGCAGCTCCGCCCTCCTTGAAGGTCTCTGATCCGAAAGTAGGCGACCACTAGTGGCAGCGCGCAATTTGCGCTCAGACCCGCCAGCCACTGACTTCCTGGGGATTTGTACAGGAACAATCTGAGCGATGATCCTGACTGGTCAAAAGCTAAGTTTAGTGAGTCATGCAGAATTGCCTTCAAAAGGGCCGGAAAGATGGACCACGGACCACAGTAGTGATGGAGTGCACATCCGCGCTGCGGGACAAATTGGTCGGCCTCGGCAGCGTCTTCATTGGTTGGGACGAGGCTGAAATCTGCGATTTTGTACGGGTGATGCTGCTCTAAATGTCAGCAGTATGGCCATCCGGAGAAGCATTGCAGGGCGGCAGCGATGGTCTGCGGCAAATGTAGCGAGACGGGGCATCGTGCCGCAGAGTGTCAGTCGGCTACACAGTGCTGCGCCACATGCAAGCGCTTCAAGCGGAAAGACGCTGACACCCATGCTGTTGCTTCTCAGCTGTCCTGCCCGCTTGCACGCAGAACAGCAGTCGGTCAATATGACCCAATATGGATAAGACGATTATCTTCGCGTAGGTCAGCTCAATTTGCAAGGCTCTAAGGTATACTACTGAGCTTCCTGTCATAGCCGGAGAACTGGGGTTGGATCTCGTACTAGTCCAGGAGCAACTATTCAGGGACATATGGCAACTTTGACATATGCTGCTGCCGTATGGTACCAACGCTCGTCCCTTTATGTTATCAGAAGCGTACTGATGAGGACGCAAAGACCAGCTTTGATTCTTCTCACGAAAGCTTACAGGACGGCGAGCAGCGCGGCGCTACCGGTGTTAGCAGGCGTATTGCCTACCGACCTGGAGATTCTTCTTCGGGACGAGTCGATGAGGAGGGACGGGTTTGGTGACAAGGAGCGCAGGAAGAAAAGAAGGAGATGATGGCGGCTGTCGTTGCCATTTGGCACGACCGGTGGGATTCAAGCCAAGACGGCAGGGATCTTTAAGTTTTTCCGGACATCGCAGAGCGTCTAATCTTTAGGTGGGTCGAGCCCGATTATGCCGTATCGCAGATCCTGGTTGGTCACGGGTGCTTCAACGAGCGTCTCTTGAAATTTAACCTAAGGAACTCTGGTTTATGCCCTTGTGGCTCAGCACTGGAGAGTCGTGACCATGTTCTCTGGGATTGTGATCTGTATGTCGAAGAAAGGAACGCATTATTGGACAGCCTACTAAGAACAGAAATAGGACCAGTATACTTCGGGACCTAGTATACTGCGAATCAAACTTTAAGGAGTTTAGAGGCGTATGCATGGCATCACAAAAGGAAACAATGTGACGACTTAACAATACGACCAGATAGCTGCGAACGCGAAGTGTCGTCGCTGTGGAGTCACGCCCCAGAAGGGGAGAAGTGAAATGTAGAAAAGGGACGGATCAGAGAGATTTGTAGGAGTCAAGCAAACGCACGTGGAAAGAGCCCAGAGCAACTGCGTGTGTCTCCCGTGATTCGGTCCGTGTATCGCAAGGCGGGTAGGACCATGGAATGGTGGAGGAATTTCCTATCTGGGAGATGCTTTGGGAAGATGTCGCGGTGTCGGCGTCTTCTTGGGGCGTGCGCTACCCGGCCCTTCGTGTTCTGTATAAGGGACATATGTTCCAATTGTGACTTATGCTGCGTCCGTTTGCTGACTGGTGGGGAATTATACAGTGCGCACGGCACTGCTTAGATCGCAGAGATCCTCACTGTATTGCTGACAAAGGGCTACAGGACGACAAGTACTGGCACGTTAAGACTGTTGTTGATCTGTTATTATGTCTGTATAATATGGTATCTCATGTTCATTGCTTTATTTTACAATCAAAAGTCAATGAGCGCGTTAGTATGAAATATTCGACTAAGATACGGAACGTGTTCGCGTATAGGACAAGACATGCATAAAAAGTCAACGAACGTGTACGCGTATTGATGTAAATTTTTTAAATCTTCCACGTACCGCACGCATACTAAATGTTAATGATACTGAACGCGTTCGCATAGACGTGTAAAATAAAATCATACTTCGTACCATAAGACCGTTCAAAAGACCAATTCAAAATCAATGTGTTCAATCGCGTTCAAATGTTATAATAAAATAAACATAGAGAGAATGAAAGAACATTTTAATCTTTATAAACGTCCGTACGGATACGACGCGTACGTCGTGCGTATATTGCGCGCATTCTCATATTAAGAATCGTCCGCGGACGAATCACCTGGCGTAGGGCTGAGTCTCAACAGATCGCAGCACGACGCTGCTCTACCGAGCACAACACCCCGCCAGGAACGTAAGTCGTCTACAGACTATTCCGAGCTCCGACATCGAACTGAGGTTAATTCGGACCCCGCCGTGGTGCACGTGTTAAGACCGATAACACCGATCGCCGAGATCCAAATGGGCTTCGACGTCGCACCGCACGAGTGCAGAGCGACTAGTAAAGTCACATTGTTTAGAGCCTCCCGACTCTCGGAGCTCCACAGTGAGCATATCCTTGCCGGATTCGGCTAGGCTGGCTTGGTCTTAGAGGCGTTCAGGCATAATCCCGCGGATGGTAGCTGCACCACCGGCCGCTCGGCCGAGTGCATGAACCAAATGTCCGAAACTGCGGTTCCTCTCGTACTGAGCAGTATTACTATCGCAACGACGAGCCATCAGTAGGGTAAAACTAACCTGTCTCACGACGGTCTAAACCCAGCTCACGTTCCCTTTTGATGGGTGAACAATCCAACGTTGGCGAATTTTGCTTCGCAATGATAGGAAGAGCCGACATCGAAGGATCAAAAGCAACGTCGCTATGAACGCTTGGCCGCCACAAGCCAGTTATCCCTGTGGTAACTTTTCTGGCACCTCTGCAAAAACTCTTTATACTAAAGGATCGATAGGCCGTGCTTTCGCAGTCCCTATGCGTACTGAACATCTGGATCAAGCCAGCTTTTGCCCTTTTGCTCCACGCGAGGTTTCTGTCCTCGCTGAGCTGGCCTTAGGACACCTGCGTTATTCTTTGACAGATGTACCGCCCCAGTCAAACTCCCCGCCTGGCAGTGTCCTCGAACCGGATCACGCGGGAGTTGTACGGCGACGGGCGTTGCCGCCACGCCGCCACTCTGCACGCTTGAACGAACACCGTGCGCCCGCCGATAAAATCGACCGCGCACCGCTTCCGCCCAACCGAGTAAGTAATGAAACAATGAAAGTAGTGGTTTTTCAGCGACGACCGCGCGAACGATCTCCCACTTATGCTACACCTCTCATGTCTCCTTACAATGCCAGACTAGAGTCAAGCTCAACAGGGTCTTTTTCCCCGCTGATTCTCCCAAGCTGTGGTTTCGCTAGATAGTAGATAGGGACAACCCTCCACCTTCCCATGGCCCCACCAACCTTACGGTTATACGGGCCGAATCTCGAGAGATGCACGCGGTACTTGCTCAGGGCTCTTTCCCGCGTGCACTTTCTTGACTTTCATGTTATTTAATCTACTCCTTGTCCCGTTTTTCCATTCTCCTTTCTGGGCTGGAGGTACACTCAACGCCTTCGGTTCCGGGCTGGTCTTCAACTATTAGCACGTTTATTGTTGTTTCCATGGCAGTCCTTCGTGCGCCATCCGTGCGCAATCGCGCAGCCGGCCAAAGTTCACCTTACCGTCCACGAGTTCCGGTAGTACACCGGGCCTTAGGTTAAATTTAGAGACGCTCGTTGAAGCACCCGTGACCAACCAGAATCTGCGATACTGCATAATCGGGCTCGACCCACCTAAAGATTAGACGCTCTGCGATGTCCGGGAAAACTGTAAAGATCCCTGCCATCCTGGCTTGAATCCCACCGGTCCTGCCAAATGGCAACGACAGCCGCCATCATCTCCTTCTTTTTTCCTGCGCTCCTTGTCGACCAAACCCGTCCCTCCTGATCGACTCGTCCCGCACGAAGAACCTCCAGGTCGGCAGGCAATACGCCTGCTAACACCGGTAGCGCTGCGCTGCTCGCCGTCCTGTAAGCTTTCGTGAGAAATCAAAGCTGGTCTTTGCGTCCTCATCAGTACGCTTCTGATAACATAAAGGGACGAGCGTTGGTACCATACGGCAGCAGCATATGTCAAAATTGCCACATATGTCCCTGAATACAGGACTCTAGGGCGTGAAATCTATGCCCCAGGTCGATGAAGACAATCGCGACATCTTCCCAAAGCAAGCAGCGGCCTTTTCGCCGATATATAACGCATGCTGCACGCACATAGGACCCAGCCTCGTCCAAAACTATTCCAAGGGCTTTGCCTGTGAAACACTCGTGATCGTAGCACCGTCCATCTTAATAATTGGTCCACGTTTAAACTTGCCCTTGTAGGTCATCGTTTGTGACTTCCCAGCAGAAAACCCTAGTCTGTTGCGAATACCCCACTCGGACACGGCAGCGATCATAGCTGCCGCTTTGCGCTCTATTGCGGAACGAGACGATGCTTCGATCACGATCATCACATCGTCGGCGTAAGCAACGAAGTGTACTCCTTCGGGTTTTGGCAGCTTCAGGAGGTCATCGAGCAGGAGGTTCCACAGGGTCGGTCCCAGCACTGATCCCTGAGGACAGCCCATCGTGGAGACCTTCCACACTACCCGGTTTCCAGCAAACAGTCCTACTCGGCGATTTATAAAGTAACTCGTTAAAATACGGTATATGTTAGGTGGAACGCCACATTGCTTTGCCTTGAGCAGGACCATTGGCCACCAGGCATTGTCGAAGGCTCCAGATATGTCCAGAAGGATCAGTTGCACGTAGTTCTCGATTGAGCCGTTGGCAATTCGGTTGATGGTGCTAAGGGCGGTCACTCGATCGCCCACGCGTGAAGCCATGTTGTGCGTCGGAGATACCAGAGAGACATGGAGCGCAGGAGATAATAACGCACTCCAGAATTTTTCCCAATACGGGCAGCAAGGTTATAGGGCGGTAGGCCTTAGGGTCAGTGAGCGGCCTGTCGCCACCCTTTGGCAGAACAACCAGTTTGCCCATCTTCCACAAATCCGAAAACGCCCTCGACTATGCACGCCCTGAACATGTGCCAGATCTCGTCACCAGTCACCTCGCCATGCCTGTCTAACAATCTTAGCCGTGATCCCGTCAGTGCCGGGTGCAGTGTTCGGCAGCTCTTGAATGATGAGTCCAACTTGTTCCTTGGTCGGTGGAGTAGCATCAGTTCCAAATGGAGCACATGCAGCAGCGATCCGCACTTGTCGATGGTATTCAGTGTCGCAGGCTAGATTATCGTCTGGGCATAAGGCATTGACGAGGCCAAGCATGGTGTCTCCGGTCGTCCTAGTATAGCCGTTGGCTAATTCCACTCCATTGAGCACGTTGAGAGGTGGTCGAAATCGCTCACTAGCTGTTCGGTGCCAGGCCCCACGGGTCAGCGTTACCTGACTCCGCAACGGAACGGAAGAAGGCAAGTTCTGCGTCCTTCATGGCTAGCTTGTAGCGTATCCTCGTTGCTCGTAGGTTATCGTGTAGTGCCTTCTCCCTGTCACCTCCTGCGCGATGTGAGGCCTGCCACTTGCGACGTGCACAATAGACCCGCTGCGCATGCGCTACGGCCACCAGGCATTATCGAATGCTCCCGATATGTCTAAAAGACGGCTTGTACATCCTTGCGCTGCGACTCGCGCGCAGTACTAAACACGTCTTGCAGCTTTTGTGGACCGACTGGACCGACCGACCTGGAGAAAATCCGTGCTGGTAATCTGATATACCCCTAACCAAGCTCAGGGCACATCAACAAAACGCGCTCCAGCAGTTTCCCAAAGATGGGAGGAGCGTTATCGGGCGATACGCCTTGGGATCCGTCAGTGGCCTGTCATTACCTTTCGGAATAACTATCAGCCGTCCATTCTTCCATACTGGGAAAGCCCTCTTCCACGCATTTGGCATACAACCAGTGGAATTCCTGGTGCAGCTTCCACACAATCTTAACAACTCGCGCTAATTCCGTCCAATCCCGGTGCAGTGTTGGGCAAAGCCCTAACTATACCCTCCAGACACCCAATGGTAGGGGAGCGACAATGACCCAGATGGCGTGAGAGCGACCATGAGGCGCACCCGCCCGTGGTATTCTGTGTCCTGGACAGATCGTCGTCCGGACACAGCGCCCTGAGCAAATCCCTGCATGGCTCTCTCACACTCCCCGAGTGCCCTCCGCAAACTTAACCGCATTTATAACGTTTTGGAGGACGGAACCTCCCGCCACTTGGTGTAACGCCCCCAAGGTTCGACGTTACCAATATCGGCTATTTTCGAAAATAGGCCAGCCTGTGTCCCCATCATCTGTTGGTATCCTGCTCTCACACTATGGAATCGTTCCATAGCTAATTCCTCAGACCTGCCTCCCTTTTTCTGGTCTTCTGCCACCCCTTCTCACATTACACACTTTTTCCTCATCCATCATGTTGAACTTTCAGATTACCCATTCTTACGTGAATTGTACCACGAAAATAGCGCCAGTCCACCCCATGGTCCCGAAAACGGGCAGGCACTCCACCGGCCCCGCGAGCTCCGCATGGCGCTCCCTCTCAATCCTGAAAGTAATGAGGCGATGGTCGCTCATGCTGGCGCAGTCCAGTACTCGCCACCCTGATACTAAGACACCTCTAGTTGCGAGGGTTAAGTCAATGTTAGACTCACCCATGGCACCAGCGAACGTTGATGGTTGTCCATCAACATTGGCCAGGGTGAGCCCTCGCGACATAATGAAGTCTTCCATCATTCTTCTGCGATAATCTGCTTCGTATCCTCTGCCCGTGGTCTGTGTATGGTCGCTGTACCAGAGTGGAGAGTGCGCGCGCAATCCACCCGATTACAACGCGCTTGCCTTTTAACTGGTCAAGTACGGTCTCTAGATGTTGCAGATGAATGTCTATGGGATTGCTGTACTTAAAGTATGCAGATATAAGGTAGAGACCGTACTTCTCCACATGGCAAACCACGCAGTGGGAATTGCTTAAATGGGGCAGGCCAGCTATACTAATACAATTGCGTGGGATTGAAATCCGCCTGGGGCTCCACACCAAACTGGATAATATCTGTAACTTGTGCCCACTGCTCCTGGACAAGGATAAGGTCCAGGCCCATACTGCGTGCTAGTGCTGGTAATTCCTTTGTAGCCACCTCGCCCCGCCCCAGGTTAAGCTTCTCAATTACAAGATAATCACCCTTACCCATACTGCGTGGTGTTAATGGCTCTTTTGCGTACACCCTTGCCGGGCAGGTCTTCGCCATCGTGGCATGACTCTTAGCACCCGGCTTGCGAAATCTGCGACAGGTTGCGCAGCACGTCTCAGAGGACTTGCACCTCTGTTGTGCCCTCTTCTCCGCATTTGCCGCACGTTACTCCTTCGCTCTACAATATTTAGCTGGGTGCCCGTACTGCTGGCATTTTGGCAAGGTGACATCAATAAAATCGCATGGCTCGACCACGTCCCACCCTATGTATAATCTGTTCCTCGCCGTCAACGCGTCTCTTAGTACAAATGTGCACTGTAGCACCACTATAGTGCGTCTGCTGCCCTTCCACGACTTCTTAAAGGTTACTTTGCACTGCTTGGTTAATTCTTCCAGCGTCCACTTTTCATCTTCCAAAATTTTGGTCGGAGGCAGGCAAGATCTTCTCGTCTTTACGTCGTCTTCAAAGCCACGCAGCTCAACTAGTGGCTGGCGCTGTCGTGGCTCTGCTATCCTCAATGTGGGAGGAGCCGCAGTTTAATTTTAATGTTGCCTCCTGGGACGTGGTCTGACCACCCCCAGCATTCCCCACCTTCCTAAGTTTGGAAATCTGGATGTTGATTTCGAAAGCTTAACCGATTTTTTCAACTCCGCCTTAGTGTCGTCCGCCGTCTTCAGGTGTGCCTGCTCCCCAGCTGGATAGCCGACCGGAGCCAGACTTCGGGAATGGGCATCGACGTTACACCCTTCGGCATCCTCAGTACGGATGCAAAACTTTATTTGCTGTTGGGCGTGGTCCCCGTCACCTGCAGGTGTACGCGTGGCCTCCTGATGCGCCAACTTTGCCTCCGCATAAGCCCTATCTCTCTTCCGCCTTACAGGGCTAACTCTGCCTCCATCACATGTACGTCCATGGCTGCCACCATCGCAATCAGATCGTGCCCAGTAATCGATATCTTGATTTTGCTCCGCTTTTTAAGTTTCGAGCCCGGACCGGAGACGATGTTCATTATGCTGCTAACCGCCCTCCTAACGTGCTCTATTATTTCTAACCGAGACGTCGAAGCCGCATCAAATGAAGAGCCACCCTGCTGAGTCACTCCCAAATCCTCCCTTGCGGGTTCGGAATCCGTATAAGAATCCCCGAGCGGGGAACACTTGAGCTTACCTTCTTTTTTCAGTGCGTTGACGCTGGGCCATTGGCAGCGGATCATCTGGAGATGACAATGGCTCTTCTCAGCAGTAGCCACAGCAGGTGGCGCCGGAGGCGCCACCGCAGGTCGCTCCTGCGAGGCTGGCGGACTACGCACCAGCGACTTCGCGGCGCGAACGGGCTACAACCATCAGCCATGATGGTCAGGAGACCACTAACCCAAAATTTATTTGCCCTTACCAAGTAGGGGTTGAGAAAGTTTCCTTTTATAAAACTATAAAATATGACATCGACTAAAACGGAACGCAGTCTGCGGCTGTCAACGTCAATGTCTACGTCAATGTCAATGTCACACAATGATAGCTGCCAACGTCACTGTCAGTGTCAAATACAATGACAGCTATCAGTGACAGAACGACGGCCACGTGTTAACACTCACTAACCCCAATACACAATGTTCAAAAGTTTATACACAAAAATATTCAAAATAAAAGTACTTTACAAATAATACATATAAAGAAAAGAAACACACAAAACAAAAGTACTTAACCTCTAATTAATTACTACGGTAAACTGCGTGGTCCTAACCTAACAACACGTGCTTATACCTAATAAAATGTTTAAAATAACAAAAATAAAATGTTAAAAGGATACGTGCACTGCACAGTTTTATTTAGTCCAACACTTTAGTCAACAATTACACAAAATATTCACGAAAACACCAAAACAACCAATAATTGTTTATTAAATTATTTAACAGCAGACACACGAGCGCACACGTCCGATCGCTACGACGACCGGAAACGAAGTTAGGGACAGTGGAATGTCGTTAATCCATTCATGCGCGTCGCTAATTAGATGACGAGGCATTTGGCTATTTCCGCCGATCATGATGCCATCGTCTTAGTGAACGTATTCACTAATCATTATGGATGCCACGAGAGACGCCACTAGTCCCCATCTCCCGTCCAAAGAGGCTTGGCGATCAGCATTGTGCCGATTGCTGTTGCACTGGTGGTCGCTGGATGTTAGGGGAGACTGGCCTTTAAAAATCCATTAAAGGCACATGGCCGCGACCATCAAGGGCTCGGCAGCAGCCCAAGGACCCCACAGGACCCTGGCACTCATTCTGGGCCTCCCACCACAGTCCCGGTCATCTGACTGAAACGTGTACAGTTCATATGCGAACCGCGCAATACCACCACCGGTATAGCTCGGAACAGACTCTCCTTCAGCCCTATGAACCTCTTCAACTCCTTATAGGAGGAGTGACTCCAGACGCCTCCAGGAGATCGTACAAGAGGTCGCGCGGACGCAATCCTTATTGGGTAGTCCTAGTATACCTGCAACCTCTCAACTAGCTCCTCGTGAGTCCCGTATTTGCTACATTCTCACGGTAAGCATCATCGAGAGGCCGCTGGCCCGAGACCACCTGGACGTTCACGATCACCGACGCCTCCCTTAGCGGCGACTATATCGGGCCTGAAGGCCTTCGAGGTCTTGACATGGGGCTCTGTCACCACCGACCATTGGTCTGAGGCCATCGCTTCTGCTACTAGCCTCACTACACGATCATGACGCATGATCCGACCTCCGTGCGTCCGCCAGCATTGTTAGATGGTGGAGCCGTCGTCTCCTAACCACGCACCCGCGCGGCAGTTCAACCCGCCTCACGACCAATCCTGCGCCCTCTTGATGTCCGAACCTTGACAGGAGGGCATTGATGTGTGTGTGGACAAACTGCACGAAGTCCCGACCAGAGACATATGAAGACTCCTCCCGAATCCACTTCGTGGACGCGGGAGTGCGGGCGGATTCGCGTAACTCGAACCCGTCCACTGAGCTCCACAGTCTCGCGCCAAAACCGTGAGACGGACCTAAGGCCCGTGACCGGATCCTCTGGTGAACTTTCGGAATTGCCTGTCGGACCAGCTCAATCCTTACGGATCCTTTCGGATCTGGCGGCAGCCTTGCCACTGACCAACTCGACGAGTCGAGCCGCCCGAACCTCTTGAGTATGAGGTCCGGGACGGTCGCCCGAAGCGATAGGATCGCTAGGCCGCCGTCCTTGATGTCGGCATGAAGTACCCGACAGGCACGTCCTTCGGGAGCCTCAGCCAAGTCCTAACCGCACCCCGGATCTGGACGTCGAGCATGCACAACCTATCATCCGAGATATTGCCAAACACCGTGCAAAATCTCGGAATAAGGTGTCCTCACAATTTCGAGTTGCCGCTGCGGCTTGAGGGTGCCTTTGAGATGTTGGTCAAGGCAACTTTGATATCATGCTCTAACGTCACGCATCCAGACGCTAGGAAGTCGATGCCAAGATAGCGCCAGCGTTCCACGCAAGAGGTCTGAGGCAGCCACTTCCGACCTACCCGGCAATTCTTCCTGGTCAGGTAGTGGTGCTTCTTGCGCTTCCCGTCAGGCACCATCGACAAGACGGAGCTCTTGGTATGATTAACCGCGAGGCCCATCGACGACGCCACTCGAACACACGGTCAATGGATTCCTGCATCCCTACCTTTGAGCCTGCAAGCAGGACTAGGTCATCGGCATAGGCTAGAGCCGAGACTCGGTCCGTTTCTAGCCTATAGCCTACCTCTTTCGGTAGAGACGCAAGAATTACGTCCATCGCCATGTTGAACAAGATGGGCGACACTGGGTCTCCTGACGCACACCTCGGCCCAATTTTACAGGTTCACTGACTGCCCGCCGACGTCCAACTTGGTGGTCGCCGCGTCGTACAGCCGGTGGATGTAATCACAGAATGCCATGGGCAACCCTCGAGCCCGAAGAAGCCCGACCAGCGCTCTATGAGACACTGTATCGAACGCCTTCGCGAAATCAAGGATCGCCACATGACACTCTCTTAACTTTTTCCTGCTATCCCCTAGCACCGCGTCCAGCACGGCGGAATTCTCCATCGTGCCGTCGGCGCGGACGAATCCACGCTGTCGTGCATCGGGGGGGCAAGCCAGAAGTCCTCGCCAGGACCGAGTGCATATGCCTAAGCGGTATCGACGCGATCGAAATCGGTCGATAGTCGCCCGGCCCAGCAGGATCGTCCGTTTCGGCACGAAGATCGTCCGGCATTGCCGCAGGCTCTGGTATTACGCCAGTGGTCAACCAAGAGTTGAAAATTTCCGCTTTTCGGGCTGGGAACTACACGCCACTCATCCGGGCGGATACCGTCCGGACCAGGCGCTGTCTGCCAGTCGAACTGGACGCCTTCACTTCGTCGGTCGTGAAAGGCATCCACAGCCGAGTAATCGCGTGCGCCCCATACTGCTCCTCCCGCCGTAAGACGTTCAGAGCAAACGGTGTAGGCCCTGAGGCATCAGACACCCTCTAGGACCGGTTGCCAATAGGCTTCCAAATCTTCAGAGTGCTGACGCTCGTGCACCCATCGATCACCTCGGCTGCTCGGCTGCGACATTTATTAAAGAGTTTCTGCACCCTGGCGTACTCTAATCTCCTCCGCTTGCGGCTCGACATACCGGCCAGTGCGGTGTCGGCCCGAGTCACGTTCGAGATGTGGTGCCGCCCGCACCATGGAACCCAGGCCGTGTCGCGACTTCTCACCGCGGCCCTCTCAAGGAGGTCCGCGACAATTTGGTCTGCACACGTATTCTCTGGGACACCACCTAAGTGCGGTGATGGGTCATCAGCGACAGGCGATGCGTCTTCAACTGGCAGAGGCTTGCAAGCTCGACACCTCGGATTCCGGCCCCGGCGAACCCCTGCTTTCTGGCGCTTGGCTGTTCATGGTTGGGGATACGTTTCTGAGCTCAGCCCGGCACTCTTGTACCAGGCGTTTGTACTCCCCACAGCGCCTTTTCCCTTTAATGGCCTCTAGGGTCCGCTCGGACCCCGACAGGCATTTACAGGTCTGCGTTCGCATAGCGACCGGTCTCCTCGAGTAATCTCGCCTCTGCACGCGCCATCAATGCCAGCTCCTCATCGCGCCACCTGCGCTTCACCATATTAGGAGCAGCCTCCGCATTTACACTTCGGGGTGGGCCCTACGCTTGTGGACCCCCAACCCCGTTTTGGTGGTGAACGCACGTTCACACCGGACATTTCCAGTCAGTGATCGCGGAAACTGTGGCCGGAGCCCCAGTTTGAGCGGCCGAAGATGGTTAAGCCCCGGCTCCTGTGGAGGCCGGGGTGGCAAAATAATTCATTATTCCTTATTTCGTCCGTTGCTTGTGTTTTTGCCCAATGTGGCCGGGGTGCAAGCCCAGCCACCTGGTTCGCCTACCGCATCTCGTGATTGTCCCGACCGAAGTCAGCGGTTCGACTTGGCGGCACGTTTGCCACCCGATGGGACTATTCGAGGAATCTCACCCCGAACCTCGCCCGGATTACGTCCCAAGATATAGAACGCTGCGCATACTAGACGAATCTAGCAAACCCGGTCACAAGCCTGACTATAGTCTCCCGCACGACCGCCAACAACACGACTAAAAGCCGCGAAGAGACAGCCGAACGGGAGACTATAGTGGAAACGCGCTGGGCCTCGCAGGATTAGGAATGTGCCAACGAGGCGGTCACCCCGCAACAGCCGCCTCCGGGGCATACTAATTTAGGCACGTCCCCGTGTCTGTTATAAGCAGCGGCGCCACGTGCAGGCCTCGGGTAGGAGTTGAGTCTGTGTGTCTGGAAAGCGCCACCCAGGCACACAAACCCCATTTGCTAACTCAATAGAGATCGTGTATTGAAGTGGCTGAAAAATGGCTGGCGGTTTCCCAACCACCACACTTTGCTCTATCGAGATAGGAGCACCCACGATCTCCTCCTCGTTAGGCTGGACGCAAGGGCGACCCCACTGCGCCCCGTTAAGAGGCTATTCGGACCTCAGCGATCGGTGAAATCGGTCAGATTACGCGCACCACGGCGCCAAGGATCCACCTCAGAGAGTCATAGTTACTCCCGCCGTTTACCCGCGCTTGCTTGAATTTCTTCACGTTGACATTCAGAGCACTGGGCAGAAATCACATTGCGTCAACACCCGCGAGGGCCATCGCAATGCTTTGTTTTATTTAGACAGTCGGACTTGTCCGTGCCAGTTCTGAGCTGACCGTTGAACGGCGGTCGTACAGGCGCGCGCCGATCGCGCACGAAACGAAACCGACGCGACCTTACGGCTAGGAAGATCCGCGGAAGGCCGGAACGCGGGTCCGGATTCAGCCCGCACGACCCGAGAGACGCACGAGCATCGACCAGGCCCGGCACCGGCCGCATCCGCTTCCCGTCCAAACCCGACACGCCCCGGTCCTCAGAGCCAATCCTTATTCCGAAGTTACGGATCCAATTTGCCGACTTCCCTTACCTACATTATTCTATCGACTAGAGGCTCTTCACCTTGGAGACCTGCTGCGGATATGGGTACGAACCGGCGCGACATCTCCACGTACATCCCTCACCTGAATTTTCAAGGTCCGCAGAGAGTATCCGGACACCGCCGCAAATGCGGTGCTCTTCGCGTTCCGAACCATATCTCCCTTCTATAGGATTCCATGGAACTCGAACGCTCAGGCAGAAAAGAAAACTCTTCCCGGACCCCTCGGCGGCGTCTTCAGGCCACTTTGGGTTACCCCGTCGAACACTCGCTTTGAAACGAGGGAACGATTATTGAAACGGTTCCGCTGCCGGGTTCCGGAATAGGAACCGGATTCCCTTTCGCTCAAAGGGCGTTATTTATCCTCTAATGAATTAGAAAAAAAAACACGCCACATCGACATAAGATCTCTCCTTGAGCTTAGGATCGACTGACTCGCGAGCAACTACTGTTCACGCGAAACCCTTCTCCACGTCAGTCCTCCAGGGCCTCGCTGGAGTATTTGCTACTACCACCAAGATCTGCACCGACGGAGGCTCCAGGCGGGCTCACGCCCAGACCCTTCTGCGCTCTCCGCCGCGCACGTCCTACTCGTTACGGCGTAATGACGACATGAGTGAACACGTCGCACTTGCCCGTAACGGTAGTGTATAGGCAAAACGCTTCAGCGCCATCCATTTTCAGGGCTGGTTGCTTCGGCAGGTGAGTCGTTGCACACTCCTTAGCGGATTCCGACTTCCATGGCCACCGTCCTGCTGTCATGAGCGACCAACGCCTTTCATGGTGTCCCATGAGCGTTTTTTAGGCGCCTTAACACTACGTTTGGTTCATCCCACAGCGCCAGTTCTGCTTACCAAAATTGGCCCACTTGGCACCGTCATCAGATCTCCGGCTTCATCGTTCGAGTAAGCCGGAGTTCTCACCCATTTAAAGTTTGAGAATAGGTTGAGGTCGTTTCGGCCCCAATGCCTCTAATCATTCGCTTTACCGGATGAGACTGTTCGTCATCGACGCCAGCTATCCTGAGGGAAACTTCGGACGGAACCAGCTACTAGATGGTTCGATTAGTCTTTCGCCCCTATACCCAGTTCCGACGATCGATTTGCACGTCAGAATCGCTACGGTCCTCATCAGGGTTTCCCGACTTCGACCTGACCAGGCATAGTTCACCATCTTCGGGTCCCAGCATCCTGCTCAGAGCGCGCCTACATTCACGGATTGGAACGAGACGCCTGGGAGCGAGAGGTCGATCGAGACCGACGCTCTATCCTTCCCTGAGCGCGCGACAAGCGCGCGCCTCACTTTCGTTGCGCCTTTCAGTTTATACGTAACTCAATGACTCGCACACATGCTAGACTCCTTGGTCCGTGTTTCAAGACGGGTCCTGCGAGTGCCCGAAACTGAATCATCGCCGACTGAGACGCGCACGGTCCGAGACTGCACGGCGGCGACAACAGACGCGCCGCACCGATGTCCGCACAACGGCAGGACCTCGATTACGACGTTGTCTTGCGTCGGGCCGGACGCGCTTTGTATAAGGTGCGCGTGCGCGATTCGTGTCTTCTACCGTCCGACGGCCGGTCGGCCACCGTCACGGTCCAGCCGTCCGTTTTGAAGGGTCGACTGGGCTCCCGGACGGCGCTTAGGCCGACGTCGAACGGGTCGCGATGTATTACTGAGAGAGAAGTGCACGACGTCCGCGGACGTCGACGCGCCCGGCCCGTGACGCCCGATGCCCCGATTAAGGGACACGGACGTCATCAGAGCGTGAGCGTACGCCGCGGAATGACGATGAATCTCCGTTCGTTCATTCGAGTTTCGCAGGTTTACCCTGAACGGTTTCACGTACTCTTGAACTCTCTCTTCAAAGTTCTTTTCAACTTTCCTCGCGGTACTTGTTCGCTATCGGTCTAAGACATAACACAATAAATATAATTGTGTTTAATGTATCTTTCTTTTTATTACATTATTATAAAATTAATATTACCTGTAGTAGTGAGACACCACGTTTCACCTATTGCCACTGATGTACATAAAAGTGCTTCCGTCAAACAAGGAACGCCACAAAACTGTTTTTATCATTTCTTCTTGGTGAACAGCTGATATTTATTGCATACGTACACTTTAATAGTATGACTTTTCTTCATATATGGGCAACAATAAGTAAATTGAATTAACATTTAAAACTTATACCTTTTTTAATATGTCGATTTACCTTTAACAATATAATTTTATTATTTTATTATTTACGTTGACTTATATGTCAATTTGACAATTTATCATATTTTCATAATAATACTTGTATGTACTTTATATAGAACCTGCGTGAAGCGTTACATAAAATCAAATATACATATAATATATAATAACTACATTGATATTATTTGCTATATTATTTTTACATAGGTACTCTAATATGAGCCGTGGTAGCTCAGATGGTTAGCGCTCGCTGTAAGTTTCACAGTACGCGAGCAACCCGGGTTCGAACCCGCTGGCACCAATGAAATTGTTAATTGCAATTTTAAGTGCTGATTTACCTACCACGTGCTCGGCGGTGAATCAAAATAAAAAAATAAAAATATTTCGAAGACATGAAGTTCGCCAACACGCATTGGGGCAGCGCGGCGGAGCAAGGAAATGTCCTGTTCTAAAACACTCTCAGAAATGAGAGGAGACCTGCCCAGCAGTGGGACGTGTATATAGGCTGTAACTTTACTTTTACTTTTACTTTACTCTAATATTCGAAATATTAACTCCAGACCGAAAATCGATCACGGCGGCCTCTATTATTCCATGCACGAAATATTCAAGCAGCATTTTGAGCCCGCTTTGAGCACTCTAATTTAATAACCCGATTGCGACGCGCGAGAAAACGGACGTGTTAGGGATCGTATATGTTAACAATAAAAAAAATTATTCTTAGATTGCAATGGATACAAAATGCAGTTGCTGTCATGCCGTTGTTGATTCACTATTTATGGAGTGTTCGAAAGAAAATGGAAGAAAAATTTCATCTGAAGTGTCTTGCCTTAACAAAGGAGAAAGTTGAAGCTTTAACACAGGAATACAAGAACCAGTGGATATGTCCTGAATGTGCGTACTATGCCGAAAAGAGATAATACTGATACGCCGGTTCGAGGAAACAGAATATTAAACAAAATTTTACGCCGTGCAGCTACGTAAACACTAAGCGCGGCAGTCGTCGAAACCCAAGTGAAAGAGTTGATAATGAGAGCCAACTTAGACGAGATAGATACGGAGTGGGAAATGAAATCTCGGCTGGAGGATCAACGGAAAGAATATGCATTACTGATGACTAAATTTGATAGCACAGAAACGAAGTTAAAGGAATTAAAACAAATATAAGTAGTCCAAGAAAAGGCAAATAAAGTGGATATGTTAGAAACAAGAATTAAAATCTTTTGAAAAAAATTAGAATCTAGAAGAAAACTTAATATTAGAAGTGAAGACAAAGGATGTCATCAGGCAGATCAAGGATCTAAAGGACCGTCTCAATCTTGTGCAAAAATTGTTAAAGGAAAAGCGCAAGTAATTAGAAATAATACAAGCAAAGGAATGTGTGGCCATGAAATCGGCGAAGAAAGTTTCGAATGAGGAAAATGACAAGAATTAAATAGTGAGAGGAGTTTAATGAAAATTGATAGTACAGAAAAGGAAAAGGTAGAACCAGAAAAGGAAGAAAATGTACTACTGTAAATAGGAAGAAAAACGTTTTACTAACACTGAAGTCAGAAAAGGTGGAAACACAAGTACAATTGATATTCAGGGAACAGAAAGAAAAAATATTTACATGTATGGCGATTGCAAAAGGAAACAACTGTAGAAAATATAGAAAATATGTTAAAAAATTTATGGAGAAGAAGTACCAGTTAAGGTAGAAAAAATTAAACACAAGACAGAAAGAGATTATGCCTCCTTTATTATTGAGTCCCGGAAAGCAAATATAATAAGTTGTGTCGGCCAGAAAACTGGGCAGTAAATATAGAATTCTCGGAATGGGCGTGGTTTCGTAGACCAACCATCAAACCAAAAACCCTCAATAAATCCGTGAAGATATTGTATCAAAATGTGCTTGGGCTCCGAACAAAGTTAAAGAATTCTACACAAATATTTCGACCGCAGCTGCAGACCTGTTTGTCATCACGGAAACAGGTGGCAATGAATCCATCCATGACGCAGAAATAACACCACCTGATACACCATTACACGATGTGACCGAGCGGATGGATAAACAAGGCGGCGTGTCTCGTGGCCACACCGCGTTATGAACTGCGACGAGTATTATTACTGAGTAATGTCAACGTCGATAAACTGGTGTTTGAACTGGTTTGTGCTACGGTACACATACGAATAGATATTTATTCTTGCTTTGTGTTGTATATATTCCGCCTGGTACCAGTGATAATGAATATTTTTGTTATTTAACATTATTGAACAATTTTATGATAAGTACGGTGAATTATTAGTTTTAGGGGACTTTAATTTGTATTCGTGTTCTACAGCCGTTAGTAATTATTATGAATACTTTGAAACTTTTGTGGATTTACTCAGAATAATGGAGTAGGTAACTGCAACGATCGTCAGTTAGATCTAGTGTTGAGTACATCGGCAAAGAAAGAGTGGGAGTGTGTGTGGTGGTGCCGCTCGTGCCTGTGGACGCGTACCACCCACCGCTCGAGATCTCGGTAGCACAAATACGCGCCTGCGCCGGCACTCCGACTCAGCAGGCTCAGCTGCACCTGAAATTAACATATACGCACCACTAGGTTGGAACTTTAATAAAGCCGACTTTTGTCATTATATTCTTAATTGCGGCCGCAGATTGGACATCTTTAAATGAGTTAGACTTGGAAATGAGCTTAGGATATTTTTATAAAATTATCAATTCTGCTATAGATGACTGCGTTCCGAAAAAAGCGAAGTCGTAAACTCAAGGTACATTTACCCGAGTGGTACACTGTTGAAATAATTCGCAACATAAAATTGAAGGCTTTGCTGCATAAACGGTACAAGGCCAGTAGATCGAGAACTGATTATGACGCGTTTGCTCGGTGTAGGCTAATGTAAAGAATATGATAGGACTCTACAGGAACAATATCAACAACGTATTCAAAATCAAATGTTGAAAGATCCAAAATCTTTTGGAATTTTGTTAAATACAAAAGACGTAAGAGGAGTCCACAATTGATTTTGAAAGACGGGGAAGCGTTGTCTGGTCAGCAGTGTGTTGACGAGTTCGCAGAGTATTTTTATTCTGTTTATAGTTCAGAGCAGCCGGAGTTGGATGTGAGCTCCGCTATAGTAGGAGCAGGTAGAGGAAATGGAGCGGCGCGGGTGCACTTGGACCAATTACAGTTGGTAGACGTATGTCGTGCGCTTAAATAACTTAAGCCCAAACGATCTGCAGGACCTGACGACATTCCGCCTTATATCTTTAAGGATTGTAGGTCAGTACTAGCCAAGCCGCTATTGCATATATATAACAAATGCCTTAAGGCTGCTGTGTTCCCGGAGAGGTGGAAAGTAACCCGTGTTGTTCCGGTTCCAAAGGGGTTCAGCAGAATCAGTGGATGGGTACAGACCTGTTGCAGTGTTGTCTTCGTCGGCAAAAGTATTTGAAGCTGCTATTCATAAGACAATATTCCATCAGGTGAGCGCACAACTCTCAGACGCTCAACACGGGTTTCGACCAGGAAGGAGTACAACCAGTAACCTTCTCTGTCAGATGGCTCATCTGGTACCGAGTGGAGACAGGGGTACAGACGGATGCAGCCTATTTTGACTTTAAAAGCATTTGACCTAGTAGATCATAACGTGTTGCTTAAAAGCTAGCAGTTTTGGTTGATAAGGCAGACATGATCGATATGGCAGAGTGATCGGCAAAAGTTATCCAGATTCATCAAAATTAACGACTTCGGACGCGAGGCCCTCCGTCGATTGGTTTTGATCTAATAAAAGCACTCATCCCATCACTGGTCAGAGTTCTGATTGCATGTATTAGCTCTAGAATTACCACAGTTATCCAAGTAACCGAGGTAAGATCTAAGGAACCAAAACTGATATATTGAGCCATTCGCGGTATCGCCTTAATACGGCTTGCACTGAGACATGCATGGCTTAATCTTTGAGACAAGCATATACTACTGGCAGGATCAACGGAGCTGACTGAGAACTTGTGTCTCGTAGTGTCACTACAAGACACCCGTGCAACGCGACGCGAAAGCGTGTGAACGCTAAAATGCACCGGTGCCGTATGAATTTATGAATTCGTATTCAGTCGGGTCACGGGCGAGATCGGGTATCTCACGTCACTCACGTATTAACCCAGACCTACTGCGGACGACGTTTAGTGCGCCCAATTCATAGAACGTTCAACAA
>JAGSMP010001612.1:0-46684 GCA_029286625.1 Parnassius orleans | reverse complement strand
GAATCAGTGGATGGGTACAGACCTGTTGCAGTGTTGTCTTCGTCGGCAAAAGTATTTGAAGCTGCTATTCATAAGACAATATTCCATCAGGTGAGCGCACAACTCTCAGACGCTCAACACGGGTTTCGACCAGGAAGGAGTACAACCAGTAACCTTCTCTGTCAGATGGCTCATCTGGTACCGAGTGGAGACAAGGGGGTACAGACGGATGCAGCCTATTTTGACTTTAAAAAAGCATTTGACCTAGTAGATCATAACGTGTTGCTTAAAAAGCTAGCAGTTTTTGGTTGATAAGGCAGACATGATCGATATGGCAGAGTGATCGGCAAAAGTTATCCAGATTCATCAAAATTAACGACTTCGGACGCGAGGCCCTCCATCGATTGGTTTTGATCTAATAAAAGCACTCATCCCATCACTGGTCAAAGTTCTGATTGCATGTATTAGCTCTAGAATTACCACAGTTATCCAAGTAACCGAGGTAAGATCTAAGGAACCAAAACTGATATATTGAGCCATTCGCGGTATCGCCTTAATACGGCTTGCACTGAGACATGCATGGCTTAATCTTTGAGACAAGCATATACTACTGGCAGGATCAACCGGGAGCTGACTGAGAACTTGTGTCTCGTAGTGTCACTACAAGACACCCGTGCAACGCGACGCGAAAGCGTGTGAACGCTAAAATGCACCGGTGCCGTATGAATTTATGAATTCGTATTCAGTCGGGTCACGGGCGAGATCGGGTATCTCACGTCACTCGCACGTATTAACCCAGACCTACTGCGGACGACGTTTAGTGCGCCCAATTCATAGAACGTTCAACAACGAGACATCTTTGACGCTCCGTGCTCAAATGCAGAAGGCGGTGCTCTCGACACCGCCCGCATCGTCCGCCGGTTTCTTTTCCTTTCCCCTAACCCGGCCGTTTGGTCTCCCCTGCCGAGGCTTCCATTGGTTGGGTTTTATTTATTTATGTATTATTTGTGTTAGTATTTTTTTTTTTTATAGGAGGGCAAACGAGCATGCGGCTCACCTGATGGTAGTGACTACCGCCCCGCGACAACTGCAACACCAGGGAACCAGAGGAATTGCAGATGCGTTGCCGGCCTTTTAAAAGGAGTAGGCTCTTTTTGGTCCCTAAGTCGTATCGGTCCGGAAAAATCGCTGGTGGTAAACTATTCCACAAGGAAGTTGTGCGAGGAAAACATCTTCTAAATCGCACAGTGGTGGACCGCCAATCATCCAGATGGTGTGGATGGTATCAGAGTTCTGCCGCGATGTGCGTTCGTGAAATTTGGCGGCTGGGATTAATTCGAACAATTCCTCAGAGCACTCCCCGTGGTAAATGCGAAAATGCAAAGAGATGCATCTCTTCGCAGCGCCAATGAATCGATCCGATCGGAAAGGACTCGGTCGTCGACGATTCGAGCCGCTCTGCGCTGGATGCGGTCAAGTGGAAGGAGCTGGCACTGGGGCCCCAGCCCAGAGATGGGAACAGTATTCCATGTGAGGTCGAACCTGCGCCTTGTAAAGTTGCAGGCGTTGTGCCGGCATGAAATACTGTCCCGCTCTGCTGAGCACGCCAAGCTTTTAGAGGCCAATTTGGCCTTCTCTTCAAGTGACCGCGAAACTGCACGCCACTCGATATGTCGACGCCGAGGATTCCGATACTGGCTGCGGCAACAAAGTGCCTTGAAACTGAGGAGATACGACAAAGGGGTTCTTTTTAGCGGTAAACGCGCAAACTTGTGTCTTCTGAGGATTAAACTGGACTAGATTTAGTCGCCCCCAATCCGAGACTTTGTTCAGCAAAGACTCGACTTCAGACACAAGTTTGTTCCGGTACTCGGCGACGTTTTCCGAGAAATATTCGCACGGCCGGCGTATGAGCATCACCAGTGCTATCATCCGCATAGCAATGAATGCTACCGGTTTGCAACATATCATTGATATGCAGAAGAAACAGCGTTGGTGATAGCACGCAGCGGAACACCAGCGTTAATCGACATGGTCGGAGCATGCACCGTCTACAACGACCTTGATGCTCCGATCTGCAAGCTGGTGATCCAATTGCACAATTTCTCGGAAGCCCATAGGAAGGGCTTCGAAAGAAGCGCTTTGTGCTAAACCCGATCGAAGCCTTCGCAATGTCCAAACTAACGGCCAATGCCTCCCCTTGGACTCCTGCCTCCGCCCATCTATGAGTCAGGTAGACAGAAGATCAGCTGACCGACCCCGACGAAAACCGTATTGGCGGTCACTAATCAGCTGGTGATCCTCAAGGTACCGCATGAGCTGGCAGTTTATAATGGACTCCATTATTTTGGAGAACAAGGGGTGATGGCGATAGGCCTGTAGTTGGACAGGTCTGAGCGGTCGCCTTTTTAGGGATCGGTTGGACAAAAGCTGTCTTCCATGATTTCAGGACTACGCCTAGGGAGTAGGAGTACCGGAAAAGACGCGTTAGAACCGGTGCCAACTCCGAGCACACGTCCTCAGCACAATTGGGGATTCTGTCAGGCCCACTCGACTTGTGAATGTCAGGAGAGAGGTGCTTTGCGAACCAGCGCTGTGAGAACGCACATCCGGCATGGAGCACTCACACCGCGGGATGGTCGGCGGTGTGTTCCCCGTCATCAAGAGTCGAGTTGGACAAAAGTGAGCCTAAAGGTCGGCTTTTCTTTTGCGGCGTGGGCCAGTGAGTCGTCCTCCTGTGCAGAGATGGTAGTGATGCTTACAGAAATTCCCTTGGACAGCCTTGGCGAGACCAGAATGCACGGGTTCCCGAAGGAAGGCGAACTAGTTTCTCGCCAATTCTGCCCATGTGCTCAGACTTTGCCTTGTAATAACACTTTGAAGGACCTGGTGGCGAAGTATACTTCTTTTAAGCATGCTGGTGTTTACATCCCGAGCCGCCGAAGCCTCAGCCCAGGCCGATAGCACTCCTGCTTACTGCGTAATGCAGTCTTACAGGAGCGACCAAACCAAGGCTGCGATCTGCCTCCGATGGGTACCACAGATGATGGAATAAATAGTTCCATTCCTGTAGCACCACGTCAGTGACAGAGTCAGCAACAGCGCTGGGATCATCCGGCGAGAAGCAAACCCGCCCCATGGATAGGATGCAAAGAAAGACCGCATTCCGTCCCAATCCGCCGACCTGTAATGCCAAACACGGCGGCAACCTGCAAAACGCAACCGCGAGGGGAGTGCGTGAGGCACCACACTCCGGATCAGACAATGGTCCGAAGAGCCGAGAGGGGCATCGACGGAAACCTGATATCCGTCCGGATGAGAGGTCAGCAGAAGGTCCAACAGGGAAGGTGATGATCCTTCACATCTGGAATCCGCGTAGGCGAAGTAACCAGCTGTGTCAGACCATATGCCAAGGCAAAGTCATAAACAGATCTCCCGCATGATCGGTTAAACGTGAACCGAGCCATTCGGCGTGGTGGCGTTAAAATCGCCAAGGACCACGATCTCTGCGGATGGGACCTGTTGTAGCAAGGAATCTGTAGCCATTTGACGTGGTCGATGAGTCGGTCTGTTTCGGCATTACCGCTATGGGACCTATAGAGGCACCCGTAGACGCGCGGATGGTCGTCGCTATCTACGCGTAGCCAAAGGATGGACAGGTCCGAACCTTCAAGACTGCCGAGGCGTCGAGAACAGATGTCCTCTGACGTATACGCAACTCCAGCCCGAGGCACAAAGGAGTGTTCCAATTTGTACCCCGGGTAGAGAGATACGAAGTATCAGCCGGAGAGGACACCTGCGTCTCGGTCAGAAAGCAAGGCCGGCTTCGCCGTCTCGAGATGGTAGTGGACGGCGTTTAGGTTCGAGTGAAGTCCCTGATGTTGCAGAAATCCACGGATAGCGTGGCAGGGGTCGCCTTGGTCTTGTTGCTCAGTTTGCCCCGAGCAGTTATTGTTTTGAGCGGAATTTGCCCCCAGAATACGGGGCAGCCTGAGCACCCACGCTCAGGAGGAGTAGCATGGTCGTGGATGCTCAGCGAGGATTCTCCAGGGTGCTGGTACCTCCTGGGGTAGTCTAAGATTTAATTCCGCTACCATGTTGATGGAAATTGGGCCTCCGGTCACCCGCACTCACCAGACGAAACGCAAAAGCAGAGCTTCCACTTCACGCCGGTATTCTGTGAGGTCGTGGTACCAACCCGGCTCGAGCCGGCCCATACGTGCAACAGCAAAAGCTGCTGCGTGGCTCTACCACCGTAAATTTTTAATATATTTTAATATATTAAAAATTTTATTTAATTATAAATATAAATGTATATATATATTTTAATATATATATATACATTTATATTTATGTATATTTATTTACTATATTTCTTTTATATATTTATTTAGCCCAACCAAATGAGAATACTTCATAAATATCCCATAATAATAATAAGGCCGACAACTATTACTTTTAGGGGTATTGCAAGCGACTGAACGTATAATTACGGAGCTATGGGACATCCATTCGAATCCCGATGGATTCAATACAGGAAAAATGAATGACGAAACGATTCATTTTTCCTGTATTGAATTATTATTCCTTGTTTATTTTCACGTATAAAAACAAATAGCGGACTTAATGCTATAATAAAATTCTCTGTTGGCTGTTGCCTGTGTTTGGTGTATGACCTACAAATAACTGTTTGGGGTCCTAAATCCATAAAATTACTTTAATATGTCACATTCATAGAGCCATTGGAACTATGAAGAGAGTTCGAAGTTTGAAACTATGTAGTTAACGAAATATCATAAACAACTCTAAGTCAGGCGGTCCGAAAGGCTTCTGTTAATGGACGCTTGCGAACTGCCATTAATGAATAATAGTTCAACAGCCAGGAGTCACAAACTGTGAATTATATTTGCGATATATCCAGGAATTAATGAACTTGGAAAATCAATACGTTTGCTCTCAATTTTGTGTTTGGAAGTCTACATTGGTACTGACATTTAGTATGAAGAAACAGTAAAAAAAGGGTTTCTGGTTCTCTAAACTCATCATACGAAACACAGCAGATATGAAATGCTATTTTACGCTGGTATTCTGTCAGTTTGCGGTACTTAATTTACGCGGATATATAATATAGCTACACCGTGCTAACAGACATACAGTGCCTTGATGATGCCGTAAGGCGAAACCTAAAATATGGGCTACTGCAGCCCATGCAGCAATTTCAAACAAAGAAGGTTACGTTGTCACCTCCGAGGACTAAGATGGAATGCCTCACAGCCTGATATTATACTGGCTCTTTATTGTATACTTATAAGGCCGCAACTGATAAGACCAGACCTGCTTGGTGGCAGAAATAGGTACAATTATTATTCTATAAATAAAATATATTTAAGAAGGCCGCATTACCCCACGAATGTTAACGATAAGCAATTTGGATACATAACCAACGGAAATATTATTTCAATAATGTAATAACATCTCTAACTGCATTACGTTGATCCATTCATCTGTGAAACTTTGCCGATTTTACGGAACGAGCCTTTCGAGGCATACGTGTATCTTTTCACGCCTGAGTTCGCTAAAGGGAATTTGACTCAAAATGAGATGCAAATTTCGCATATAGACGTACTTTTACAGTATGTTGTACTTTCAATATTATTCTGGATCTGTAAACGTAGTAAAATAATCGTTTGTTTTATTTTCGCAAGTAAATTTCTCTAGAACTTATTACTGAATATTTGGGTCAAAATGAGTTTATTTATTAATTGATTAAAGAAATAAGTAAATAAAGAACTTATATATTTCAAAATAATAAGAGATTGGTAACCGTTATTGTTGCACACATCGAACGCGAACCGAAGATATAGTGCTCTATTTCCACCAAACCAAAAAATCGCGATCCACTCTACTTAAATCACTTCCACCAGCTTTATATTGCACTTATATAATAAAAAAGTACACTTATAGCATGAGGAGATTTAATAGTTCTGACGTAGTTATAAGATTATTTATTTCGATTATTAGTAAAAAAGTTAATTGAAAATAACTTCACTTGGACGTCAGTTGGTAGGTATGGATGTGAACAAGATATTTTTCGAAAAGCTGAACTTACCACTTTAATTCTTTTATTAGCTTTAGACTTTAATCCTTAGGAAGCCTTTTGAATTTCACTATTATAAACCGTTCCGTTAATTTTATTTTAATTTTTAGGCGGCAGTAATGCATACCCCCACACTTCGCGTTTAAGGCATGCAAAATTCAATGTGATTAGGTAATTTTTTTAATTAATTATTTGACAATTTTTCGGTAACAAAATACGAATCACCAGTATCAAGCTGTCAAAACTTTCTTGTTCTTTAAACAGAAAAAAAATTGTAGCATTAAACGAAACAATTAATGTTTCGGTAATTAATAAAAGTAAATTGATTATTCAAAACATTACATGAGGGTTCGAGATGTGCACTTTGGATATTTCAAATATATATTTATTATTATTGAGTTTTTATTAGGAATATGCTTCTGTCCATCTCCTATTTAAGTTTCACTCTGATGCCTGGCTGTCACGCGTCACTGGACACAAATCAGGTGATTTCGTGCACTCAGAATGGATGTCGGGGCGGAGTTCGTGGAACCAAGGAACAACTTCTCATTGACACAGTTGTTGGCAAGGTAGTTAAGCGCAATCGTCGGAACTTTACCGCAGCCTTGATAGACTACAGAAAGGCATTCGACTCGTTGCATCATATATGGCTAAAGAGGGTCCTCGAACTGTACAAAGTTGACTGTACAGTAGAGACTTCCTACAGCAGTGTATGGGGCATTACAGTACCATCATTTGTCATCTAGGCGAGCGGATGGCACCTGCGGAAAGCCACATAAGGATAACATACCCCCACAACACTTCCTCCCTAACACTCTACATACCATTTATAAATCTATACAAATATCCATCGGATTAAAGCGAACATACTGAAAGCTTCGCTGTGGTTTGATAATCAACCACTACGTAATAGCGCAAATGTTTACCTACATTAAGCTTTGCGTCCATGTTTTTCCACTTAATATTACTTTATAAAATATTCAAGTTAATCATTTATTCTTCGTGTGTTATCTTCAAAACATCTCCCCTCCTCCCACACACACACATACCTCAAACCAACAAAGAAAGTTTGTACACTACGTACATTTCAAGTAACTGCGCACGCTTAACATGGTTTTGCTTTGGTTTCGGCGTCACTTTAAATGTACGCAGCGACATCTTGTTTGTTGATCTGAAACACTTGGAATTTCTTCTGTATCGTGTAAAAGTTTTACAAACATAAAGACAGGTGTAGGTTTAGAATTAAAGTTCGAAAGGGTCAGAGAATAAAGTTTCTCACACCATATCGACGTAAGTTTTGAATAAGGAACAATTTATATTCCACAAAATATTCAAATTTAAGCCGTGTAATAGCGGTGTAATTATATTCGCTACCTCTGAAGTAAGACCCAGCTAGATCAATTTCGCGCTTATTATTTCGATCATACTTTTACGTCAGCGTGAATTTACTTAAGATAATAAGTATGTACTCGTATAATGTATTAATAATTATGTTCATTAGTTATTCTTACATACTCGTATGCTGTAGGTGCATCGAATTAAATAAATAGACTGCGGATTCGAACTTACTTTTTACTCCCAGTGCGTACTTTAAACAAAAACTACTATGGTTTTTGTCTTTTATTATTCCATTTTGATCCATAGGTAGACCGGTTTCGCCTCACGGCATTATACTTGTACACTGATGATTTAAAACATAAGTGTCTGTAACAATACATGATGTGTCAACATAAATTACAAAATGAAGATGGCATTTCACCAAGTGATAACAATCGCAAGTATAAATGATATAATTATCTTTTATCGACTTAAACAGTAAGGACCAGTTGAGCAACGTTTCAATTTCTGTAACTAATCATACAAAAAGCCACAAGGTAACGCACTGATACAAGCAAAATAAACCAAAGTAATTTTACCCTTATATTCAAAATCAACCGAATACGTCAGCTATTCCTTTATGAAAGCGTTTTAGTCACATAAGAAGGAGGAAGGAACATAAAGGATTAAAGCAACGATTTATCTTCAATAAAACGAACGCCAGAGTGGAATACGGATGTGTTTTCAACGTCGAATATCTTTTGACTTCGTATTTCTTAACCATTGAACATTTACGGTTACAAATTAAGGATATGGTTTAGCTTTTCCCATAACATCTGTTACGAAAGGTTTCTTAAGTACAAATCAAGGCTTAGAACAATATAATGTGTAGGTACTGTTTTAATTATTTTTCTTGGTATAATACTTTTTTATTAAAGTAGTTTATTTAACATTACAACACATACACTCAGAGAATATAACCGTAAAGTAGCAGCTTAACATTGCTGTGTTTGATTTGGTGAGTGTAGAGAACCGGACACCCTTTTTACTGGAAAAAAGGAATTCTACCTTAGTTCTCACGGCTTACAACGCATCTGCATTTTAATTCTTTATTGAAGTTAGATGTAGATGTCTATGGGTCATAGCAACCACTTACCATCAGGTGGACTTTGTGCTCGATTGTCAGCCTATCCTATAAAAAAAAATGTACAGTGTTAATCACTATACTAAAAAACTAAAACTAAAAACTTAAGTTATAATACAGTCCTACTTCCCGTGGTATAGTGCAATGAATGCTGGCTACATTTTTTTAAAATTATTATAAGCCAGTGCTTGTCCACAATCGCCACAATTTCCTCGCAGGCTATATTTACCCTTTGAGAAAAGAACCAACCCTCTTATCACCAGCGGCGACATAATATGTACCATATAATTTATTTTGCTTGAAATACATTTTTTTTAGTGTTAAATTTCCAAAAAATCTACAATGCTTAAGAAACGTGATAAAGAAACTTAACGATAACAACAAAAGCTATCGTTAAGTTCCAACCTATACAAATACATCCAACCCTGGGCATAGGTCTCCTCTTATTTCTGAGAGGGTTATGAAATAACAAGTGCGCGTTGGCGGATAACTCTATTATTACTAGCGATTTATTTCGATTTAAGATAATCTAAGACCATTTACATTAATTCTCCAAGTTTTTCGGATAAAATAGAGCCTAGATCACTATTGGCACTGCTTTCTGTTTGTGAATTTTCATTACGGTTCAGCCATTCCGAAGATTTGGCCGGACTGAGAGACAGACGAACATACAAATTTTTTAAAAGAGTTGTCTTAGTAGCATGCAAATAACCCCCTAACCTCTTGGGCTTAATAGAATCAATCATTTCGATTTTACAGACAGACACTTTAAATTTATTTATATGTTTAGATTTTGCAACGGAAAATGTTACACTCTGAAAAGGTTAGTTAGCAGAAAAAACAATAAGTTGTTGAGTGAAAAGTTGTGCTACGTGACAGTTCATAAAACGTTATAAAATTGCTAGTTTCAGCTAATGTCATTGCGATCACAGTAGTATTTAGAAGCAGCTGGAAAGGACTCGAGCGTTTAGGCCGGTCCTTATCGAATCAAACAGTAGTAGCGGGCGATACAAATCTTATATAGATACAATATCTATATATCGGTTCAATATCCAATAGTTATTTAGTACATAATTATAACATCATTACAGTTCTTTAACCAATGCTATGCTATAACTAACCTATATGTAAGAAAACACTGACTAATTAATAATTTCTATACATCAGGCAACAGAATATGTATCAGAAACTGCTCCAGTACAGCGTCGCTTTACAGAACATCTAACAACGTACTCGAAAAATAATAACAACGTAAAATATCTATGATATGATACACAATTCGAAATTTGAACTAACTATAAGCACGGAAAGAATACAAGATATTATTATATATGTAAAACAGATATACCTACTCCGACTCATCCTTGTAGGATATACTCGTTTCAGAGTATCGTAGATAAACAAACCAAATCCATCAAAATTCCTTATGACCGTGTAGTACTGAATACTATCTTCTTTACAGGTAAAGAATGACGTAGATATCAACCGATATGTAGATAATGAAATAAGTAGATTCAATATCAGTATCAGATATTCAAATCCAATACATAGATATGATTTGATATAGAGTAAAATGTAGTATTACCCATGCCTTCAAACGAGGGCCAGAACTTATACAAAGAATGAGTGAGGCACCTTCGTGATCACCGCAGACTTGAAGCGTTGGGTGCTATTGTACAGCCATCGATTGTGCCGACCAGTACAGAAGATAGAATGGCTGAAATCAACTCGACCTATGAAGACCTGTCTCGTGGTTTGTGTCTCTCTATCGCCTTTTGCGACACGATATGGGGTAGGGGATCTTCTTACACCGTCACTACGTGGTCAGGTACCAGTTTATCGAGGATGAATTTGAATTTTAATTGTACGCATGCAACATATTCGGTAGATTATGGGTTCAGAAAAGATCTAAAGCCGATACATGCGACCGTGGCAGCCTTTGTCGACATACAATTTATATGCAAAAATGTAGTTCAATTTGAGTTCTTCAAAAACTGTCTAAAATCGTGCAAATTAGGCAATATTGCGACGATGAGAAAAACCAACAAGCCCTGACTGATCTCGCTCAGAATTCTTTACATGCAAATACGTCGTTTACTACGTATATACTGCACGAGTATGTGTTGACTACGTTGACTATATATACGTCATCTGTTTACTAGGAGTTTTCTACCTCGCAAGACTTATTTGTTTACCACCGGCGATTTTTCCGGACCGATCTAGGGACCTTCAAAAACAAGCTTACTCTAATGATTTCTTATATTTACGCGAACACTACACATTTAAATAAAACTAGTTTTACGGATTTTATCGCGTATATTAACTTATTTTATATTCCGACGTTTCGAGTACTTTACAGCACCCATGGTCACGGGGGACTGGGTATTTGACGTCCCAATGTCATAGTTAACCACGGTTTTCCAGATTAAAACTTGTGTTCAATACATAGCTGATGCGAAGAATCGACGCTCCGGAAGTCTGCAGTCTGTGAACATGTACAGGATCGCCCCGTCACTACATTAGATTTGATAGACCACAAATCCTCGCTAAAGAACACCAATTCCTTCCAAGGATGATTCGCGAGGCTATTGAAATCAAAAACATCCTAATTTCAATAGAGAAGATGGTTGGGTGCTACCATCTGCTTGGGATCCTATAATTAATAAAATCAAATCCAACCCAAGCATACAACTGCAAGACTTCGAGATACTGTAAGTTCATACTGCGTAGATCGGAACAAAATTAATAATTTTAATCTGGAGGTAACCGTGGTTAACTATGACATTGGGACGTCAAATACCTCAGTGACCATGGGTGCTGTAAAGTACTGAAACGTCGGGAATATAAAATAAGTTAATATACGCGATAAAATCCGTAAACTAGTTTTATTTAAAAGCTTACTCCTTTTAAAATGCCGGCAACGCACGTGCAATTCCTCTGGTGTTGCAGTTGTTCATGAGATACGGTCAGCACCTTCATGCCCGTTGCTCGCACTTCTATATAATTTTGTTTTTAATGGTACGTATCGAATAGGAAGTGTCAAACATCAGTTCGCAGACAGTTTCTTTTCTCGCCGACCTCTGACACGTCTCAAATGCTAGTACAAATATCTTAATAATTATATATCGTACATATATCGTTAACTTCTTGTAAGTAATCAAATAAAAACAACTAAGATCCAAGAAATATCTTTAAGTTACAACATTACAGTAGTATCGACGAAATAATAACTTCTAGGTCGGTCATGCTATATTTATCAACAATTTCCAATTTTAATGAGCTTGAGTCTGTCGATATTCTAAACCAAGAAACTTCCGACCGTCTGTTTTCAATAGGTTAGCGGTCAGTTTCAATTAAGAATAAGCTAGTGGTTGTATCAAAATGTGAACTATATGAATGATATAATTTTAGAAATTGATTTTGGTACTAAATTTTCAATAAGTTTTTTTTTCTTTTGTAATCGTTCCAAGCCAGTGCTCGAGTATTATCCCATCTGTATCCATGGTAAGTGGCAGCCGAAGATGGTAAAGCGAATTTAGTTTAACAGAAGTCTTTTCACTCTTGCCGTGAAGACAACCCACATTATAATTGGATGGATAGACAGATGCTGGCAAAATATTTCCTCCTTTTTGTACATAACGAACGAAAATGCAAACTGTTTGTTTCGAATAAGTAGTAAGTCAATACAAAGGGATGGAGACTGGTCGAGTGGTCTGATTGTCTGGAAGAAGCTGTTTTTATAGAATAAGGGTGAATGCAAGTGGATGCTGTGACCCACTGACATCTACATTCTATTCTCGATTAAGAATCAAAATGCAAATGCCTTTTCACTCTTGAGGACTACGATCGCCAATATAAGGATAGATAGGAAGATAAGGGTTGCCGGTTCTCTACAATCACTATATGAAACAGCAGTATTGAGCTGCTATTTTACGTTAGTATTCTGTGAGAGCATGGTCCTTCCCCGTCGAGCCGACCTTACGTACATTTCGTTTAGTAATAAATTTTCTACTGTCTAGGCTTTAGGTATATCCAGTATACTAGTACACATGTAGTGTTTATACAAATCACAAAAATGAAGCTGGAGTTTCACCTAGTGGCAACAATCGCAAGTATAAATTATATAATCAGTCCAAGTTGCAGTTACCTCTCTCGGTTGTCTAGTTCAGTCGTTAGGGCACGGCGCAACAGAAACAGGTGTATCAAACACCAATTCTTCAAATGTCTTGCCGCCCAGATATTCTCTTTATCAAAATTTGAAGCTGCTATCTTAGATAGAAATTGTTCACACAAGAACGCTATAATATAGTTCAATAACCATTATACTATACCATTATGGTATGAAATCGAAGTAATTAAAAAAGTCCAGATGAATACTATTTGAAACTTTCTTAATTTCATGAACTTCTTCGCCAACTGACAGCTGTGTATTTAATATTTAAACATCAACATTATACAGAAATTGCTTTTACTCAATTTCTGCTCAAAACAGGCAAAACAAATTAGATTAATGCGTTGATCATTTAAAACATTAATTATAAAACTAATTTCCACCTTATATAACATTTTATGAGAGACATGTAAAAACAGTTAACATTATTTATTATTTCCGCCTTGTTTAACATATAACGAGGGTATGTTAAACAGTTATTATTACAGACTACTCGTTCCGTAAGTAAAGATGGCAATAAAACAATTTTAAGCGATTCGTATGTTGTAATAGTAACCGTTACCGTCACAGCCTGTCAAAAGTCCACTGCTGAACATAGGCCTCCCCATAGATTACTTCACAGGGAGATATATGCCGTAGTTTTCATGCTTGGTAGGCGCGTTGATAACCGCAGTTTATTTTTATTTTTTAGTTGTTATTAGGAAAACGCTGCTGTCCATTTCATGGTTTGTTTCCCTTTGTCGCTTCTTATGTCACCTACTGGTCGATATGAGGTAGTGGATATTCTTACACCAACACTACACGGTTGCCTAACTAATATTTTATAGAATTAGGCGTTACTTGGCGGAAATCCATTATATTAAAGTTGGTAAAAAATTACTTTGCTTATATCCGCTTAATGAAATAAAATGATGTGTCTTACCTAGTTAGAGCAGCTACCGCCCTCCCTCAATTGAGTGCACTATCCCCGTCACCACTAATCCCAGCACTGCTACTACCAACACCATTTCCCTAGGAAAGACACACCACCGTCGATAATACGACACGTGTTTCTCCTCTACACGAAGCATCCTCAGGTGAAGTAGAATCTGCGGTGGCTGACCGCTAAGATCTTAGCGGTCAACAACTGCAGAAATTTTATTTCTTTTGGAAATAATACACTTATTATTATTAGATATAGCCAGCCACAAATTGAATTTGCTATTATTATTGTCGATTTGTTGGTAATCAGTCAAACTGTCACGGAACAGTCCAAAATGTTTGCTTCCTAGGTTGCTTTCAGCTTTTTTAATGTAACGTAGTTAAACATGAATATTTAACTAAGGAAAGCAATGGAATATTTAGGAAATAATTGAGTCGCGATAAAATATGCAAAAATAGTATTATTCAATGTGTAGTGTTCACGTAAATATAGGAAATCATTTTAAATTATTGAGTTTTTTCTGTCAAGAAAAAATTCGTAGCAGCCCCTGTGACTCGAAAAATAGTCCTGAGCCTGATCTCTCTCCGGTCGTTTCGGATAATCGTACCATCGGGCTATAAACGTGAGGGAATAGTAAGGGTACTATAATCTTATCCTATTCAGTCTGCGTTGAGACTGACAGCCGTAACTGGAATTCGACCTGGAGGACATTATCATAGAGTGTAACATTGGAAACTCGAAACTAAACGGTTTTGAATGTTTATATTATTTCAGCTATGCTATACTCTGCTTACTAATACTCGCTAAAAATACATAGCAATAAAATGTCGCTATGTTGTAACATAATTTCTATTTAAACTTCTTTTTATTTTCAGAATCAGTCCATAAATGTTCACAAATTGACATGGAACTTTCACAACAGAGAGCGGATTTGCTACAAGTGCTAACCTTGGCAGGGTCTGCTGATCGTCAGTACTGGAGGTTCCAACTTCACCCGTGACTCTGGTTTCCGTCGCTGTTCTGAACATGTACGGTGTATGTGTGATTACTCTTTCTGAACAGTCCCATAGTTATCGTGTCATTTAGCAAATTAAATTTGTTTTCTTACGTCGAAAAATATCTGAAATCCATACCATCTGGATGATTGACGATCCACCACTATGCGATTTACAAGAATTTTTCTTCGTCGTACAATATTCAGCGATTTTCCGGACCAATATGACTTAGAGACCTTTAAGAAAAGAGGCTACTCTTTTTTAAAAAGGCCGGCAACGCACCTGGGATTCCTCTGGTGTTGTTCATGGGCGGCGGTCGATACTTACTATCAGGTGAGCCGTATGCTCGTTTTCCCCCTCTTATATAAAGAAGTCATCTCCTACGCCATCTAGGAGACGAATTGAAAGAAAGAAAGAAAGAAAGAAAACTTTATTTGACATCACAAAGAAAACTAAAATAACACGAGATATAAAAAACAGGATTTGTGTAAAGTCAAATTAGGTCCCTATTTCAGCTAACAGCTGCTGAACTAAATGACAGCAGCGCTGATTTTCAAATGGAGCCTAATATTAGCTTCACGGATGGTCATACATTACCTAAAGCTAAAACTTAAGAAAAACATTCAGAGAACTGGTGGGGAAAGTCAGAATAATAATACATTGTTTAAGCAATCATAAACATACACTTACATATATACTCATATATATCTATACATCCATACACATTTACTTGAACATATACATGATAAAGTGTTCAACAGCTCAACAACATGAATATATTATATGATATAATTGGATGATGTTTTCTCGACTACCATATCATAGAATATAATAGAATAATTTTTCAATATATGTAATTCTTATTGAAAGTCATTTTATGGTTCCGTACCGAAAGGTAACCAACGGCACCTATTACTAAGCCTCTGCTGTCTGTCCATCCGTCCGTCTGTCTGTCTGTCAGCGGGTTGTATCTCATGATCCGAAATAGGTAGATGGTTAATTTTCACAGAATGTGTATTTCTGTTGCTATAGTAACAAATAATAAAAATAACAATATATTAAAAATGAAAATAGGCTACCCTACTATAGAAACAGGTTTTGATGGTATGGAACCCTTCATGGGCGAGTCCGATTCGTAATTGGCCGGCTTTTTACTTTTCCACTGGTCGAAAAAAACCTCTGTCCTGGGATGAACCAGCAAGAAACCATGCGGAACTTTAAAAAAAGTAAATAATACCATATGAAAGGTTAGAAAGTATTTTTGCAAAATCTATTTTAAAAATTATTATCAACCACGTATTCATTTATATTATAATAACCCTTTTTATACAATTTTGTTGAATAAAATATTTAAACTTGGTAATAGAGAGACCTCGTATATTTACTGGTACTTTGTTGCAATAGCGTATACATTACCCTAAGAATGAATTATTGACTGAGTGGAGTTGAGGAACTGGTATCACTAGCTTGTGTGTTCCTAGTGTTTACAGAGTGTATATAATTTTTTTTTACTAAAACTACTTTCGTTTTTGTGAACATACATTAAATTTTGGTAAGTACGAGGTCTGCCCCAAAAGTATTCGACCTACGTTCATATCTTCGCGCGGAGAGACTCAGGCGACCTCTGGAGGGTACGAAAGTCTAACAACTCTAACCTTCTCGTCAGTAACCTGAGTACCGATGAATTGCTTTAGTTCCCGCAGCATGTATTTGTTTACAACGACTTTTTGCGTTCGTCGCAATTTGCTTGTGCTAAAAATGGCAGAACCAGACAGCAATTTACATAAAATTTTGTTTTAATCTCGGTAAGTTGTACGGAAACTATTGAAATGTTGCAAAAGGCCTTTAAGATGTGTGTATGGGCAAAACCAAATTAAAAGTGTTAAACCCAGTTCAAAGTGGCACATCTGTTGACAGTGATCCCGTTCTGGTCGATCTTCGACGGAACATCGTCGGATAATGTCGAGCGTGTGCGTGTCGCAGTTGAACAAGATCGTCGTTTGACTGTGAGACAACTGGAAGATGAACTTGGAATACTAAAAAGTACTTTTGGCGAATTTTGAAAATTTGGGAATGCTCGTATGACCAGCAAAAAACCTTCGATTAAAAATCGCTCAGGACAATTTGAAATGATTTATAGTGATGAAAACTTTCTTAAAAAAGTTATTAGTGGTGATGAGTCATGGGTTTATGGTTATGATCCCGAAACAAAACAACAATCTTCGCAGTGGGCTTCCATCTGAGCCTCGGCCGAAAAAGCCCGTCAAAGTCGAAGCAGTTTTCTTCGATTATGAGGGTGTTGTGCACCATGAATATGCCCCTACAGGCCAGACAATCAATAAAGTATATTTATTTCTTTAATTTTTTCTCTAAGAGACTCTTGGTTTTAGGTTGTAAATAGCTCTTATGCGCCTCTTCTGGAAGAATATAAAGTATAATTAATAAAAAAGAATCGTAAAACTCAGTTCACAATCGCCGATAAATTATCGCATAAAGCATACAAAAAATGCAGTCGAATTGACAACCTCTTACTATTTTAGTCAGTTAAATCCTACATTACATTGACCGAGTATTTACCTGAATTATGAATAAATAATAATAATAATAATAAGGCCGACAACTATTACTTTTAGGGGCATTGCAAGCGACTGAACGTATAATGACGGAGCTATGGGACATCCATTCGAATCCCGATGGATTCAATACAGGAAAAATGAATGACAAAACGATTCATTTTTCCTGTATTGAATTATTATTCCTTGTTTATTTTCATGTATAAAAACAAATAGCGAACTTAATGCTATAATAAAATTCTCTGTTGGCTGTTGCCTGTGTTTGTTGTATGTCCTACAAATAACTGTTTCGGGTCCTAAATCCATAAAATTACTTTAATATGTCACATTCCTAGAGCCATTGGAACCATGAAGAGAGTTCGAAGTTTGAAATTATGTAGTTAACGAAATATCATAAACAACTCAAAGTCAGGTGGTCCGAAAGGCTTCTGTTAACGGACGCTTTTGAACTGCCATTAATGAATAATAGTTCAAGAGCCAGGAATCAAAAACTGTGAATTATATATGCGATATATCCAGGAATTAATTGACTTGGAAAATCAATAAGTTCGCCCACAATTTTGTGTTTGGAAGTCTACATTGGTACTGACACTTAGTATGAATACACAGTAAAAAAAGGGTTTCTGGTTCTCTAAACTCATCAGACGAAACACAGCAGATATGAAGTGCTATTTTATGCTGGTATTCTGTCAGTGTGCGGTACTTAATTTACGCGGTAATATAATATAGCTGCACCGTGCTAACAGACATACAGTGCCCTGATGATGCCATAAGGCGAAACCGCTAGGTTTTTATAGTTAGTATATTTTATTTTATTTGGAATTAATTTGAAATAAGTATTGTCAAACAAGTATAAGTGTTTACCCAAATCACAAAAATTAACTTACATTCCACCCGATGTAAATGGCTACTGCAGCCCATGCAGCAATTTCAAACAAAGAAGGTTACGTTGTCAACTCCTAGGACTAAGATGGAATGCTGTGAGGCCTGTAATTATAATGACTCTTTATTGTATACTTATCAGGTCGCAACTGATAAGACCAGACCTGCTTGGTGGCAGAAATAGGTACAATTATTCTATAAATAAAATATATTTAAGAAGGCCGCATTACCCGACGAATGTTAACGATACGCAATTTGGATACATAACCACCGGAAATATTATTTCAATAATGTAATAGAATAGAATAGAACAGAATAGAATAAATTTTTATTCAATATAGATTACATGTGTAATTCTTATTGAAAGTCATTTTTTACTTTACCACTGGTTCGGAAAAAAACCTCTGTCCTGGGAAGAACTGGGTTTGTTGCTGGACTTTTTTTTAAAGTAAATTTTACATTACTGGTTGTACAAACTATTTAAGTACAAAATTTATTTTAGAAACTGCTTGGTTGCGACCACCTCATTCCCAGGGGTTATTATCAATCATGTATTCATTCATACTATAATAACCCTTTTTATACAGTTTCAGCTTAACAAAACATTTAAACTTGGTAATAGAGAGAGCCTGTACACTTTCCGGGACCTTGTTGTAATAGCGCATACATTGCCCCAAGAATGAATTACTGACTCTGTGGAGTCGAGAAACTGGTATCACTAGCTTGTGTTTATTCCTAGTGTTTACAGAATTTATATCACTTTTTTTACTAAAACTACATTTGTTTTGTGTACATAGATTAAATTTTCGTAAATATACTGAGAGCCAAAGTTAATATATTTATTTCTTTAAATTTATCTCTAAGACTCTCTCGGTTTTAGGTTGTAAATAGCTATAATGGCCCTCTTCTGTAAAACAAAAATAGTTTCTGAATCAGCCGCATTTCCCCATAGCAAAATCCCATAAGACATTATGCTATGGAAATAACTGAAACTAGTCTAGCTGTCTCGACACTAGTGAGACCTCTAATTTTTTACAGCATAGCTGCAGAACTTAGTCTGCTTGCTAGTTTGGATATATGGGGGCCCCTGAAGCTTTGCGTCGAGAGTCATGCCAAGAAAACAGTGGATTCAACATCAATTCTTCCCCATTTAAAAACACATTGGTACCCAGATTTTTAACATTCGTTGTTAAATTTAACTCATTTAGTTTTATTTCCGTTTAAATGTAGATTAATAACGTTAAACCAATGCACTATTTTGATATAGCATTATTAACTTCGTCACATTTAAATGATTGACGTTTAAGTTTAAAAATCAAATATCATCAGCAAATAATACTATATCATGATTATCCCTACAAGGAAGGTAAGTCATTAATATATACTAGAAATAGGAATGGGCCGAGAATCGACCCTGAGGACACCATTAGTACAGGTGACCCGGAAGAACTTTTAATTGATAATAACTCTGCATTCTATTACTTAAATATGAAATAATAAGTTTAAGCGCTGTGTTCTTGACACCATAGCACTGTAGCTTCCTGATTAATGTCTCATGGTGAACACAGTGGAAGGCCTTGCAAGGGTCAAAATATACCAAAGCATCCTCCGATTCTCATGCACAAAAAATGTTTAATAAGCTCAACTCAGCGTCAGTTGTCGAGCGACCCTTGTAAAACCGAATTGATTTTTATGTAGCAATTTATTAATATTAAAGAAACTTAAGATCTGATCTAAAATTATTTTTCAAAATTTTACTAAATTGGTAGTACAGAAATCGGTCTAAAATTGGCGGGGTCTAATGTACTACCAGATTTAAATAAAGGTATGACTTTACTTTGTTTCATTAAATCAGGAAACATACCAGATTCACACTTAAACCAATGAGGTGCTCGAGCTCGACACAAGCCATTTCTACAGTTCGCTCAACAGAGAGGCTCACAATATCCTTACGTTCTTTATATAATAATGATTTATCTGCTAATATTAATGAGCCACCACGTAAACATTTTTCTCTATTGAAGGAATTGACTACCTGTTCATTTCCGAAATTAAACATGAAATTATAATCTTTTAGCCAATGTTCAGTAATTCAATAACATCTCTAACTGCATTACGTTGATCCATTCACCTGTGAAATCCTTTACCGATTTTACGGAACGTTCCGTTCGAGGTATACGTGTATCTTTTTCACGCCTGAGTTCCCTAAAGCGGGAATTTAACTCAAAAGGAGATGCAAATTTCGAATATAGACGTACTTCTATAAAGTATGTTGTACTTTAAATATTATTCTGGGTCTGTAAACGTAGTAAAATAAAACAATATTTTCGCAAGTAAACTATTTCTCTATAACTTATTACTGAATATTTGGGTCAAAATGAGTATTTTGATTAAGATTATTTTTACGGATTTTATCGCGTTTAATTTTACTATTTTGATTCCCGACGTTTCGGGTGCTTTACAGCAACTCATGGTCACGGAGGGGACTGAGATGTTTGACGTCCGAATGTCATAGTTAGCCCAGCTACCTTCAGTTTTTTAATATTAATTTTTGGTTCGATCTACGCAGAATGAGCTTACAGTATCTTGAAGTTTAGCAGTGGTATGCTTGGGTTTGGATTTAATTTTGTTAATTATAGGATCCCAAGCAGATGGCAGCACCCATCCATCTTCTCTATTGAAATTAGGATGTTTTTTTTTTAATTTCAATAGTCTCACGTTTCGTACTTGGTAGGAATCGGTGTTCTTTTGCGAGTATTTGTGGTCTATCAAATCTGATGTAATGGCGGGGACGATCTTGAACATGTTCACAGACTGCAGACTTCCCAAAGCGTCGGTGCCTCACGTCAGCTAAATGTTCTTTCACGCGGGTTTTAATGGATCTTTTTGTTTGTCCTATATAAGACAGACCACATTCACAATCAAGCTTGTACACCTCCCATCTTGCAGAGGACATTACTGATGGTAAAATTGACTATTCTTCTTCGGCATGATATGTTTTAATAGAAGCACGCTTCAGGATGTAGCCAATCTTGTCAGTGACACCTCTGACATATGGCAGTACAGCAGGTACTCGCTCGACTGTGGCCGGCTTCACTCGTTCACTGTGGCGTAGGCGCGGGACCCGAAGCTTATAATTAATATTAAAACTTGCTTGACGTGTTGGAGCTCGGCGGCCAGGTGTTTACTGTCATAGATTCCTCGTGCTCTCTGAAACAAAGATTTTCCCACGGTATCTAGCTTTGATGGATGACCATTTAAATATCGGTTGGTATGGGTCTTTTTCCTATACACAATGTGACCAATGGTGTTATCAGGATTTCGGATGACTAAAACATCTAGGAAAGCTAAAGAATTGTTTGCCTCTAACTGCATTGTGAATTTTATTTCAGAGTTTATGGAATTAAGGTGGTTTAAAAATGCAGTTACTTTGTCAGATGGTAAAATTGTGAAAGTGTCGTCTACGTACCGCTTGTAGAATCTTGGATATACAGGAGCAGTGAAGGGCTTTCTCCTCAAGTCCTCCATGAATATGTCGGCGACTATGGGTGATACAGGTGAGCCCATTGCTACACCATCTACTTGCTTGTAGAACTCATCCTTCCACAATAGATAGCCAGATGTAAGGCGGTGTTTGAGTAATACTGCATATTCTGTAGGCATGTTGTATTCTTTTAGCTTCCTGGTTACAATTGAGATGCATTCTCCAATAGGTAAACATGTAAATAGTGACTGAACATCAAAACTGACTATAGTTTCATTGTCAGCGAGATGTAGGTCTTTTCTAACAAAATGGTATGAATCCTTCGTGTGTGCTCTGGTTTGTCCTCTCAGAGAAAAAACTTTTGCCAAGTGTTGAGCCTACTTATAAGTTGATGAGTCAATCTGGCTCACTATAGGACGTAGTGGAGCATTTGGTTTGTGTATTTTCGGTAACCCATACAACCTCGGTGGTTTGGTACACGATGGTATTATCGAATTTACGTCGAGATCTAATTTTTCGGAGTAATTCTTTAACAGATCGCTTGTTGTTAAGCACATTCGTTGTAAGGTCTGTTTGACCTTTTTGTACATACTTTCGCCCGATAAAAGTTGTTGTATTTTAAAATTATAATCTGACGTATCCATTACTACTGTAGCATTTCCTTTATCTGTATGGAGAATCGTGAGCTCTGATCTGTTGCGTAAGTTGTACAACGCTTTAATCTCGTCTTTGGGGAGAGTCTCAGTCCCCCCCGTGACCATGGGTTGCTGTAAAGCACCCGAAACGTCGGGAATCAAAATAGTTAAATTAAACGCGATAAAATCCGTAAAAATAGTTATTTTCAATGTGTAGTGTTCGCTTAAATATAAGAAATCATTATGAGTTTATTTATTTATATATATTTATATATACTTATATATATTTCAAAATAATAAGAGATTGGTAACCGTTTTTGTTGCACACATCGAACGCGAACCGAAGATATAGTGCTCTATTTTCACCAAATCAAAAAATCGCGAACCACTCTACTTAAATCACTTTCACCAGCTTTATGTTGCACTTATATAATAAAAAATTACACTAATAGCATGAGGAGATTTAATAGTTCTGACGTAGTTATAAGATTATTTATTTCGAATATTAGTAAAAAAAAGTTAATTCAAAATAACTTCACTTGGACGTCAGTTGGTCGGTATGGATATGAACAAGATATCTTTCGAAAAACTGAACTTATCACTTTAATTCTTTTATTAGCTTTAGATTTTAATCCTTAGGAAGCCTTTTGAATTTCACTATTATAAACCGTTCCATTCATTTTTGTTTTAGCGGCAATGTCATACCCCACTTCGCATTTAAGGCATGCAAAACTCAATGTGATTAGGTAATTTTTTTTAAATTAATTATTTGACAATTTTTTTCGGTAACAAAATACGAATCACCGGTAACAAGCCGTCAAAAAAAATTCTTGTTATTTAAACAGAAAAAAAAAATTTGTAGCATTAAACGTAATAATTAATGTTTCGGTAATCAATTAAAATAAATTAATTATTCAAAACATTACATGAGCGTTCAAGATGTGCACTTTTGGATATTTCAAATATATATTTATTATTATTGAGTTTTTATCAGGAATATGCTTCTGTCCATCTCCTATTTAAGTTTCACTCTGATGCCTGGCTGTCACGCGTCACTGGACACAAATCAGGTCATTTCGTGCACTCAGAATGGATGTCGGGGCGGAGGTCGTGGAACCAAGGAACAACTTCTCATTGACACAGTTGTTAACAAGGTAGTTAAGCAATCGTCGGAAGTTTACCGCTGCCTTGATAGACTAAAGAACATTCGACTCGTTGGATCATATATGGCTAAAGAGGTCCTCGAAATGTACAAGATTGACTGTACAGTAAGAGACTTCCTACAGCAGTGTATGGGGCATTACAGTACCATCATTTGTCATCTAGGCGAGCGGCTGGCACCTGCGGAAAGCCACATAAGGATAACATACAGTAAAAAGGTTCTCCGGTTCTCTACACTCACCATACGAAACACAGCTGCATTAAACTGATATTTTACGCTGGTAATCTGTGAGAGCGTGGTTCAACCCCAGTCTAACCGACCTATCCGTGCTACCACCATAATATAGCTGCAGCGTGGCTCTACCACGTATGTTTCTTTATACCGATTACTACTTACCGGTTGTACCATTATTTGAATATATTACCAGTTGTTATCTATGACCTTATTTGTTTGAAGTTGCAGATGTCCATGGGCAGTCTGCAGTAACCATTATTTTTTGTCAGAGGGACTGTTTGTTTGTCACTCTGATGTTAAAAATAATAATAAGAAAAGTCACGTGTTCTTAATTTTTTGTCAACTTTTATGAAAGTTATCTCAATGTTGGTCAACGACCTCCACGTTAAAGTTTTGAATTCTAGTGTTTACTAAAATCTGAACTTTACCGAATTAAATTTCTTTGAATTAAATTAACTGAAAGCTAATTTAGTAAAATTCTGGACTTGAAAATGGAAAATTATTTCTGACGTAAGTAAATAAGTGTTATTTACTTATTACTTATGTCAGAAAAAATATAAATCTATACAAATATCCATCGGATTAAAGCAAACATACTGAAAGCTTCGCTGTGGTTTGATAATCAACCATTACGTAATAGCGTAAATGTTTACCTACATTAAACGTTGCGTCCATGTTTTTCCACTTAATATTACTTTATCGTTATCTTCAAAATATCTCCCCCTCCCCTCCCACAGACACACATACCTCAAACCAACAAAGAAAGTTTGCACACTACGTAAATTTCAAGTGACGCCGATACCATATTACGCAGAAACCATGTTGCACAAGTTTAGCATGGTTTTGCTTTGGTTTCGGCGTCACTTTAAATGTACGTAGCGACATCTTGTTTGTTGATCTGAAACACTTGGAATTTCTTCTGTATCGTGTAAAAGTTGTACAAACATAAAGACAGGTGTAGGTTTAGAATTAAAGTTTGAAAGGGGTCAGAGAATAAAGTTTCTCACACCATATCGACGTAAGTTTTGAGTAAGGAACAATTTATATTCCACAAAATATTCAAATTTAAGCCGTGTAATAGCGGTGTAATTATATTCTTCCCTCTGAAGTAAGACCCAGCTGGATCAATTTCTCGCTTATTATTTCGGTCATACTTTTACGTCAGCATGAATTTACTTAAGATAATAAGTATAATGTATTAATAATTATTTTCATTAGTTATTCTTACATACTCGTATGCTGTAGGTGCATCGAATTAAATAAATAGACTGCGGATTCGAACTTACTTTTTACTCCCAGTGCGTATTTTAAACAAAAACTACTATGGTTTTTGTCTCTTATTATTCCATTTTGATCCATAGGTAGACCGGTTTCGCCTCACGGCATTATCCTTGTACACTGATAATTTAAAACATAAGTGTCTGTAACAATACATGATGTGTCAATATAAATTACAAAAATGAAGATGGCATTTCACCAAGTGATAACAATCGCAAGTATAAATGATATAATAATCTATTATCGACTTAAACAGTAAGGATCAGTTGAGCCACGTTTTAATTTCTGTAACTAATCATACAAAAAGCCACAAGGTAACGCACTGATACAAGCAAAATAAACCAAAGTAATTTTACCCTTATATTCAAAGAAATCAACCGAATACGTCAGCTATTCCCTTTATGAAAGCGTTTTAGTCACATAAGAAGGAGGAAGGAACATAAAGGATTAAAGCAACGATTTATCTTCAATGGAACGAACGCCGGAGTGGCATACGGATGTGTTTTCTACGTTGAATATCTTTTGACTTCGTATTTCTTAACCATTGAACATTTACGGTTACAAATTAAGGATATGGTTTAGCTTTTCCCATAACATCTGCTACGAAAGGTTTCTTAAGTACAAATCAAGGCTTAGAACAATATAATGTATAGGTACTGTTTTAATTATTTTTCTTGGTATAATACTTTTTTTATTAAAAATAGTTTATTTAACATTAAAACACACACACTCACAGAATTCCACCGTAAAGTAACAGCTTAACATTGCTGTGTTTCGTATGGTGAGTGTAGAGAACCGGACACCCTTTTTACTGGAAAAGAGGAATTCTACCTTAGTCCTCACGGCTGACAACGCATCTGCATTTTGATTCTTTATTGAAGATAGATGTAGATGTCTATGGGTCACAGCAACCACTTACCATCAGGTGGACTTTGTGCTCGATTGTTAGCCTATCCTATATAAAAAACATGATATCAACCGATATGTAGACATTGAAATAAATAGATTCAATATCAGTATCAGGCTTATCAGGTGCAGTATCAGGTGGTACCCATGCCTTCAAACGAGGGCCAGAACTTACACAAAGAATGAGTGAGGCACCTTCGTGATCACCGTAGACTTGAAGCGTTGGGTGCTATTGTACGGCCACCAATTGTGCCGACCAGTACAGAAGATAGAATGGCTGAAATCAACTCGACCTATGAAGACCTGTCTCGTGGTTTGTGTCTCTCTATCGCCTTTTACGACACGATATGGGGTAGGGGATATTCTTACACCGTCACTACGCGGTCAGGTACCAGATTATCGAGGATGAATTCGTGTACGTATGCAACATATTCGATAGATTATGGGTTCAGAAAAGATCTAAAGCCGATACATGCGACCGTGGCAGCTTTTGTCGACATTCATTTTCTATGCAAAAATGTAGTTCAATTTGAGTTCTTCAAAAACTGTCTAAAATCGTGCAAAGTAGGCAATATTGCGACGATGAGAAAAACCAACAAGCCCTGACTGATCTCGCTCAGAATTCTTTACATGCAATTTTTTTTTATAGGAGAGGGGGCAAACGAGCATGCGGCTCACCTGATGGTAAGTGACTACCGCCGCCCAGGAACAACTGCAACACCAGGGCACCAGAGGAACAGATGCTTTGAGGCCTTTTAAGAGGTATGCTCTTTTCTTGGGTCCCTAAGTCGTATCGGTCCGAAAAAATCGCTGATGGTAAACTATTCCACAAGGAAGTTGTGCGAAAGAAAACATCTTCTAAATCACAGTGGTGGACCGCCAATCATCCAGATGATGTGGATGGTATCAGGAGTTCTGCCGCGATGTGCGTTCGTGAAATTTGGCAGCTAGGATTAATCCGAACAATTCTATTCAAATCCGTCACTCGATATGTCGACGCCGAGGATTCCGATACTGGCTGAGCAACAAGAGGAGTGCTGAAAACTGAGGAGATACGACAAAGGGTTCTTTTTGGCAAACACGCAAACTTGTGTCTTCTGAGGATTAAACTGGACTAGATTTAGTCGCTAATCCGAGACTTTGTTCAGCAAAGACTCGACTGAACACAAGTTTGTTCCGGTACTCGGCGACGTTTCCCGAAATATTGGCACGGCTGGTGTATAGAGCATCACCAGTGCTGTCATCCGCATAGTAATGAATGCTACCGGTTTGCAACATATCATTGATATGCAGAAGAAACAGCGTTGGTGATAGCACGCAGTCTTGCGAACACCAGCGTTAATAGGCTTAGTCGTAGCATGCACCGTCTACGACCTTGATGCTCGATCTGCAAGAAAGCTGGTGATCCAATTGCAATTTCTCGGAAGCCCATAGGAAGGAGCTTCGAAAGAAGCGCTTTATGCCAAACCCGATCAAAAGCCTTCGCAATGTCCAAACAACGGCCAATGCCTCCCCTTGGACTCTACCTCCGCCCATCTAGGTAAGGTAGACCAGAGAGATCACCAGCTGATCGACCCCGACGAAAACCGTATTGGCGGTCACTAATCAGCTGGTGATCCTCAAGATACCGCATGAGCTGGCAGTTTATAACGGACTCCATTATTTTGGAGAATAAGGGGGTGATGGCGATAGGCCTGTAGTTGGACGGGTCTGAGCAGTCGCCTTTTAAGGATCGGTTGGACAAAAGCTGTCTTTCATGATTTTGAGACTACGCCTAGGGTAGGAGTGCCGGAAAAGATGCGTTAGAACCGGTGCTTACTACGTATATACTGCACGTATACGTGTTGAATACGTTGACTATATATACGTCATCTGTTTACTAGGAGTTTTCTACCTCGCAAGACTTATTTGTTTACCACCGGCGATTTTTCCGGACCGATCTAGGGACCTTCAAGAAACGAGCTTACTCCTTTTTAAAATGCCGGCAACGCACGTGCAATTCCTCTGGTGTTGCAGTTGTTCATGAGATACGGTCGGCACGCGCATGCCCGTTTGCTCGCACTTCTATATAATTTTTGTTTTTAATGTTACGTATCGAATAGGAAGTGTCAAACGTCAGTTTGCAGACAGTCTTTTTTCTCTCTGACCTCTGACTCAATTGCTAATACACATATCTTAATAATTATATTATATTGTTAACTTGCAAGTAATCAAATAAGACCACGGAAGACCCAAGAAATATCTTATATTTACAACATTACAGTAGTATTGATAAAATAATAACTTCCAGGTCGGTCATATTATATTTTCAACAATTTCCAGTATTAATGAGCTTGAGTCTCTCGATATTCTGAACCAAGGGAAACTTCCGACCGTCTGTTTTCAATAGGTCAGTTTCAATTAACAATAAGCTAGTGGTTGTATCAAAATGTGAACTATATGAATAATTTAATTTTAGAAATTGATTTTGGTACTAAATTTTCAAAATGTTTTTTTTTTCTTTTTTAATCGTTCCAAGTCAATGTTCGACTATTATCTCATCTGTATCCATGGTAAGTGGCAGTCGAAGGTGGTAAGCTAAAACTTAAAGAAAAACATTCAGAGAACTGAGTGGGGAAAGAGTCAGAATAATAATAGTTATAATTTGGAAATAATAATACATTGTTTAAGCAATCATAAACATACACTTATATATATACCCATATATATCTATACATCCATACATATTTGCATGTACATATACATGATAAAGTGTTCAACAGCTCAACAACATGAATATATTATATGATATAATTGGATGATGTTATTCTCTACTACCGCCATCACATAGAATATAATAGAATAATTTTTTACTCAATATAGATCACATGTAGATCACATGTATGTAATTCTTATTGAAAGTCATTTTTAGGGATCCGTACCCGAAAAGTAACCAACGGGACCCTATTACCAAGCCTCTGCTGTCTGTCCGTCCGACCGTCCGTCTGTCTGTCAGCGAGTTGTATCTCATGATCCGTAATAGGTAGACAGTTGAAATTTTCACAGAATGTGTATTTCTGTTGCCGCTATAGTAACAAATAATAAAAATAACAATATATTAAAAATGAAAATGGGCTACCCTACTATAGAAACGGGTTTTACGATGGTATGGAACCCTTCATGGGCGAGTCCGATTCGTAATTGGCCGGCTTTTTACTTTTCCACTGGTCGAAAAAAACCTCTGTCCTGGGATGAACCAGCAAGAAACCATGCGAACTTTAAAAAATAAATAATACCATATGAAAGGTTAGAGTATTTTTAAAATCTATTTTAAAAGTTATTATCAACCACGTATTCATTTATATTATAATAACCCTTTTTATACAATTTTGTTGAATAAAATATTTAAACTTGGTAATAGAGAGACCTCGTATATTTACTGGTACTTTGTTGCAATAGCGTATACATTACCCTAAGAATGAATTATTGACTGAGTGGAGTTGAGGAACTGGTATCACTAGCTTGTGTGTTCCTAGTGTTTACAGAGTGTATATAATTTTTTTTTACTAAAACTACTTTCGTTTTTGTGAACATACATTAAATTTTGGTAAGTACGAGGTCTGCCCCAAAAGTATTCGACCTACGTTCATATCTTCGCGCGGAGAGACTCAGGCGACCTCTGGAGGGTACGAAAGTCACTAACAACTCCTAACCTTCTCGTCAGTAACCTGAGGTACCGATGAATTGCCTTAGTTCCCGCGCAGCGCGTATTTGTTTACAACGACTTTTTTGCGTTCGTCGCAATTTGCTTATTGCTAAAAATGGCAGAACGAACCGAACAGCGAATTTGCATAAAATTTTGTTTTAATCTCGGTAAAAGTTGTACGGAAACTATTGAAATGTTGCAAAAGGCCTTTAAAGATGTGTGTATGGGCAAAACACAAATTAAAGAGTGTTAAGGCGGTTCAAAAGTGGCCGCACATCTGTTGACAGTGATCCCCGTTCTGGTCGATCTTCGACGGGAACATCGTCGGATAATGTCGAGCGTGTGCGTGTCGCAGTTGAACAAGATTGTCGTTTGACTGTGAGACAACTGGAAGATGAACTTGGAATACCAAAAAGTACTTTTTGGCGAATTTTAACCGAGAATTTGGGAATGACTCGTGTGACCAGCAAAAAAACCTTCGATTAGAAATCGCTCAGGACAATTTGGAAATGATTTATAGTGATGAAAACTTTCTTAAAAAAGTTATTAGTGGTGATGAGTCATGGGTTTATGGTTATGATCCCGAAACAAAACAACAATCTTCGCAGTGGAAGCTTCCATCTGAGCCTCGGCCGAAAAAAGCCCGTCAAAGTCGAAGCAAGTTTTCTTCGATTATGAGGTGTTGTGCTATGAATATGCCCTACAGGCCAGACAATCAATAAAGTATTATTTCTTTAATTTTCTCTAAGAGACTCTTGGTTTTAGGTTGTAAATATAGCTCTATGCGCCTCTTCTGGAAGAATATAAAGTATAATTAATAAAAAGAATCGTAAAACTCAGTTCACAATCGCCGATAAATTATCGCATAAAGCATACAAAAATGCAGTCGAATTGACAACCTCTTACTATTTTAGTCAGTTAAATCCTACATTACATTGACCGACTATTTACCTGAATTATGAATAAATAATAATAATAATAATAAGATAAACAACTATTACTTTGGGGCATTGCAAGCGAAACGTATAATTACGGACTATGGTTCCATTCGAATCGATGGATTCAATACAGAAAAATGAATGACAAAACATTCATTTTCCTGTATTAATAATATTCATGTTTATTTTCATGTATAAAACAAATAGCGAACTTAATGCTATAATAAAATTCTCTGTTGGCTGTTGCCTGTGTTTGTTATGTCCTACAAATAACTGTTTCGGGTCCTAAATCATAAAATTACTTTATATGTCACATTCCTAGAGCCATTGGAACCATGAAGAGAGTTCAAGTTTGAAATTATGTAGTTAACGAAATATCATAAACAACTCAAAGTCAGGTGGTCCGAAAGGCTTCTGTTAACGGACGCTTTTGAACTGCCATTAATGAATAATAGTTCAAGAGCCAGGAATCAAAACTGTGAATTATATATGCGATATATCCAGGAATTAATTGACTTGGAAAATCAATAAGTTCCTTACAATTTTGTGTTTGGAAGTCTACATTGGTACTGACACTTAGTATGAATAAACAGTAAAAAAGTGTTTCTGGTTCTCTAAACTCATCAGACGAAACACAGCAGATATGAAGTGCTATTTTATGCTGGTATTCTGTCAGTGTGCGGTACTTAATTTACGCGGTAATATAATATAGCTGCACCGTGCTAACAGACATACAGTGCCCTGATGATGCCATAAGGCGAAACCGCTAGGTTTTTATAGTTAGTATATTTTATTTTATTTGGAATTAATTTGAAATAAATTGTCAAACAAGTTAAGTGTTTACTAAATCACAAAAATTACTTACATTCCACCGGTAAATGGCTACTGCAGCCCTTAATTTCAAACAAAGAAGGTTACGTAGTCAACTCCTAGGACTAAGATGGAATGCTGTGAGGCCTGTAATTATAATGACTCTTTGTTGTATACTTATCAGGTCGCAACTGATAAGACCAGACCTGCTTGTGGCAAAATAGGTACAATTATTCTATAAATAAAATATATTTAAGGCCGCATTGACGAATGTTAACGATACAATTTGGATACATAACCACCGGAAATATTATTTCAATAATGTAATAGAATAGAATAGAACAGAATAGAATAAATTTTTATTCAATATAGATTACATGTGTATTCTTATTGAAAGTCATTTTACTTTACCACTGGTTCGGAAAACACTCTGTCCTGGAAGAACTGGGTTTGTTGCTGGACTTTTAAAGTAAATTTTACATTACTGGTTGTACAAACTATTTAAGTACAAAATTTATTTTAGAAACTGCTTGGTTTGCGACCACCTCATTCCCAGGGTTATTATCAATCATGTATTCATTCATACTATAATAACCCTTTTATACAGTTTTAACAAAACATTTAAACTTGGTAATAGAGACCTGTACACTTTCCGGGACCTTGTTGTAATAGCGTATACATTGCCCCAAGAATGAATTACTGACTCTGTGGAGTCGAAAACTGGTATCACTAGCTTGTGTTTATTCCTAGTGTTTACAATTTATATCACTTTTTACTAAAACTACATTTGTTTTGTGTACATAGATTAAATTTTCGTAAATATACTGAGAGGCCAAAGTTAATATATTTATTTCTTTAATTTATCTCTAGAGACTCTCTCGGTTTTAGGTTGTAAATAGCTATAATGGCCCTCTTCTGTAAAACAAAAATAGTTTCTGAATCAGCCGCATTTCCCCATAGCAAAATCCCATAAGACATTATGCTATGGAAATAACTGAAAAAACTAGTCTAGCTGTCTCGACACTAGTGAGACCTCTAATTTTTTACAGCATAGGCTGCAGAACTTAGTCTGCTTAGGTTTGGATATGGGGCCCCACTGAAGCTTTGCGTCGAGAGTCATGCCAAGAAAAACAGTGGATTCAACAGGGCTCAATTCTTCCCCATTTAAAAACACATTGGTACCCAGATTTTTAACATTCGTTGTTGTAAATTTAACTCATTTAGTTTTATTTCCGTTTAAATGTAGATTAATAACGTTAAACCAATGCACTAATTTTGATATAGCATTATTAACTTCGTCACATTTAAATGATTGACGTTTAAGTTTAAAAATCAAGGAAGTATCATCAGCAAATAATACTATATCATGATTATCCCTACAAGGAAGGTAAGTCATTAATATATACTAGAAATAGGAATGGGCGAGAATCGAGCCCTGAGGACACCATTAGTACAGGTGACCCGGAAAACTTTTACCATTGATAATAACTTTCTGCATTCTATTACTTAAATATGAAATAATAAGTTTAAGCGCTGTGTTCTTGACACCATAGCACTGTAGCTTCCTGATTAATGTCTCATGGTGAACAGTGAAGGCCTTACAAGGTCACAAAATATACCCAAAGCATCCTCCGAATTCTCCCATGCACAAAAATGTTTAATAAGCTCAACTCCAGCGTCAGTTGTCGAGCGACCCTTGTAAACCGATTGTTTTATGTAGCAATTTATTAATATTAAACTTAAGATCTGATCTAAAATTATTTTTCAAAATTTTACTAAATGTTGTAGTACAGAAATCGGTCTAAAATTGAGGGTCTAATGTACTACCAGATTTAAATAAAGGTATGACTTTACTTTGTTTAATTAAATCAGGAAACATACCAGATTCACACTTACAATGAGGGTGCTCGAGCTCGACACACCATTTCTACAGTTCGCTCAACAGAAGGCTCACAATATCCTTACGTTCTTTATATAATGATTTATCTGCTAATATTAATGAGCCACCACGTAAACATTTTCTCTATTGAAGAATTGACCACCTGTTCATTTCCGAAATTAAACATGAAATTATAATCTTTTAGCCAATGTTCAGTAATTCAATAACATCTCTAACTGCATTACGTTGATCCATTCACCTGTGAAATCCTTTACCGATTTTACGGAACGTTCCGTTCGAGGCATACGTATCTTTTCACGCTGAGTTCCTAAAGCGAATTTAACTCAAGGAGATGCAAATTTCGAATATAGACGTACTTCTATAAAGTATATGCTTTAAATATTATTCTGGGTCTGTAAACGTAGTAAAATAAAACAATATTTTCGCAAGTAAACTATTTCTCTATAACTTATTACTGAATATTTGGGTCAAAATGAGTATTTTGATTAAGATTATTTTTACGGATTTTATCGCGTTTAATTTTACTATTTTGATTCCCGACGTTTCGGGTGCTTTACAGCAACTCATGGTCACGGAGGGGACTGAGATGTTTGACGTCCGAATGTCATAGTTAGCCCAGCTACCTTCAGTTTTTTAATATTAATTTTTGGTTCGATCTACGCAGAATGAGCTTACAGTATCTTGAAGTTTAGCAGTGGTATGCTTGGGTTTGGATTTAATTTTGTTAATTATAGGATCCCAAGCAGATGTAACACCATCCATCTTCTCTATTGAAATTAGGATGTTTTTTAATTTCAATAGTCTCACGTTTCGTACTGGTAGGATCGGTGTTCTTTGCAGTATTTGTGGTCTATCAAATCTGATGTAATGGCGGGACGATCTTGAACATGTTCACAGACTGCAGACTTCCCAAAGCGTCGGTGCCTCACGTCAGCTAAATGTTCTTTCACGCGGGTTTTAATGGATCTTTTTGTTTGTCCTATATAAGACAGACCACATTCACAATCAAGCTTGTACACTCCTGCATCTTGCAGAGGGACATTACACTTAACTGATGGTAAAAATTGACTATTCTTCTTCGGCGGCATGAAGTATGTTTTAATAGAAGCACGCTTCAGGATGTAGCCAATCTTGTCAGTGACACCTCTGACATATGGCAGTACAGCAGGTACTCGCTCGACTGTGGCCGGCTTCACTCGTTCACTGTGGCGTAGGCGCGGGACCCGAAGCTTATAATTAATATTAAAACTTGCTTGACGTGTTGGAGCTCGGCGGCCAGGTGTTTACTGTCATAGATTCCTCGTGCTCTCTGAAACAATTTTCCCGGTATCTAGCTTTGATGGATGATGGTGCGATTCACCATTTAAATATCGGTTGGTATGGGTCTTTTCCACATACACAGTGACCAATGGTGTTATCAGGATTTCGGATGACTAAAACATCTAGGAAAGCTAAAGAATTGTTTGCCTCTATTTGCATTGAATTTTATTTCAGAGTTTATGGAATTAAGGTGGTTTAAAATGCGGTTACTTTGTCAGATGGTAAAATTGTGATGTCGTCTACACCCTTGTAGAATCTTGGATATACAGGAGCAGTAGAAGGGCTTTCTCCTCAAGTCCTCCATGAATATGTCGGCGACTATGGGTGATACAGGTGAGCCCATTGCTACACCATCTACTTGCTTGTAGAACTCATCCTTCCACAATAGATAGCCAGATGTAAGGCGGTGTTTGAGTAATACTGCATATTCTGTAGGCATGTTGTATTCTTTTAGCTTCCTGGTTACAATTGAGATGCATTCTCCAATAGGTAAACATGTAAATAGTGACTGAACATCAAAACTGACTATAGTTTCATTGTCAGCGAGATGTAGGTCTTTTCTAACAAAATGGTATGAATCCTTCGTGTGTGCTCTGGTTTGTCCTCTCAGAGGTGAAAAAACTTTTGCCAAGTGTTGAGCCTACTTATAAGTTGATGAGTCAATCTGGCTCACTATAGGACGTAGTGGAGCATTTGGTTTGTGTATTTTCGGTAACCCATACAACCTCGGTGGTTTGGTACACGATGGTATTATCGAATTTACGTCGAGATCTAATTTTTCGGAGTAATTCTTTAACAGATCGCTTGTTGTTTTAAGCACATTCGTTGTAAGGTCTGTTTTGACCTTTTTGTACGTACTTTCGGCCGATAAAAGTTGTTGTATTTTAAAATTATAATCTGACGTATCCATTACTACTGTAGCATTTCCTTTATCTGTATGGAGAATCGTGAGCTCTGATCTGTTGCGTAAGTTGTACAACGCTTTAATCTCGTCTTTGGGGAGAGTCTCAGTCCCCCCCGTGACCATGGGTTGCTGTAAAGCACCCGAAACGTCGGGAATCAAAATAGTAAAATTAAACGCGATAAAATCCGTAAAAATAGTTATATTCAATGTGTAGTGTTCGCGTAAATATAAGAAATCATTATGAGTTTATTTATTATATATATTTATATATACTTATATATTTCAAAATAATAAGAGATTGGTAACCGTTTTGTTTGCACATCGAACGCGAACCGAAGATATAGTGCTCTATTTTCACAAATCAAAAATCATGAACCACTACTTAAATCACTTTCACCAGCTTTATGTTGCACTTATATAATAAAAAATTACACTAATAGCATGAGGAGATTTAATAGTTCTGACGTAGTTATAAGATTATTTATTTCGAATATTAGTAAAAAAAAGTTAATTCAAAATAACTTCACTTGGACGTCAGTTGGTCGGTATGGATATGAACAAGATATCTTTCGAAAAACTGAACTTATCACTTTAATTCTTTTATTAGCTTTAGATTTTAATCCTTAGGAAGCCTTTTGAATTTCACTATTATAAACCGTTCCATTCATTTTTTGTTTTAGGCGGCAGTAATGCATACCCCCACACTTCGCATTTAAGGCATGCAAAACTCAATGTGATTAGGTAATTTTTTTTAAATTAATTATTTGACAATTTTTTCGGTAACAAAATAGAATCACCGGTAAATCAAAAAATTTCTTGTTATTTAAACAGAAAAAAAAAATTTGTAGCATTAAACGTAATAATTAATGTTTCGGTAATCAATTAAAATAAATTAATTATTCAAAACATTACATGAGCGTTCAAGATGTACTTTGGATATTTCAAATATATATTTATTATTATTGAGTTTTTATCAGGAATATGCTTCTGTCCATCTCCTATTTAAGTTTCACTCTGATGCCTGGCTGTCACGCGTCACTGGACACAAATCAGGTCATTTCGTGCACTCAGAATGGATGTCGGGGCGGAGGTCGTGGAACCAAGGAACAACTTCTCATTGACACAGTTGTTAACAAGGTAGTTAAGCGCAATCGTCGGAAGTTTACCGCTGCCTTGATAGACTACAGAAAGGCATTCGACTCGTTGGATCATATATGGCTAAAGAGGGTCCTCGAAATGTACAAGATTGACTGTACAGTAAGAGACTTCCTACAGCAGTGTATGGGGCATTACAGTACCATCATTTGTCATCTAGGCGAGCGGCTGGCACCTGCGGAAAGCCACATAAGGATAACATACAGTAAAAAGGTTCTCCGGTTCTCTACACTCACCATACGAAACACAGCTGCATTAAACTGATATTTTACGCTGGTAATCTGTGAGAGCGTGGTTCAACCCCAGTCTAACCGACCTATCCGTGCTACCACCATAATATAGCTGCAGCGTGGCTCTACCACGTATGTTTCTTTATACCGATTACTACTTACCGGTTGTACCATTATTTGAATATATTACCAGTTGTTATCTATGACCTTATTTGTTTGAAGTTGCAGATGTCCATGGGCAGTCTGCAGTAACCATTTAGTGTCAGAGGGACTGCCAATTTGTTTGTCACTCTGATGTTAAAAATATATAATAAGAAAAAGTCACGTGTTCTTAATTTTTTGTCAACTTTTATGAAAGTTATCTCAATGTTGGTCAACGACCTCCACGTTAAAGTTTTGAATTCTAGTGTTTACTAAAATCTGAACTTTACCGAATTAAATTTCTTTGAATTAAATTAACTGAAAGCTAATTTAGTAAAATTCTATTGGACTTGAAAATGGAAAATTATTTCTGACGTAAGTAAATAAGTGTTATTTACTTATTACTTATGTCAGAAAAAATATAAATCTATACAAATATCCATCGGATTAAAGCAAACATACTGAAAGCTTCGCTGTGGTTTGATAATCAACCATTACGTAATAGCGTAAATGTTTACCTACATTAAACGTTGCGTCCATGTTTTTCCACTTAATATTACTTTATCGTTATCTTCAAAATATCTCCCCCTCCCCTCCCACAGACACACATACCTCAAACCAACAAAGAAAGTTTGCACACTACGTAAATTTCAAGTGACGCCGATACCATATTACGAAACCATGTTTACAAGTTTAGCATGGTTTTGCTTTGGTTTCAACGTCTTTCATGTACGTAACATCTTGTTTGTTGATCTGAAACTTGGAATTTCTTCTGTATCGTGTAAAGTTGTACAAACATAAAGACAGGTGTAGGTTTAGAATTAAAGTTTGAAGGGTCAGAATAAAGTTTCTCACCATATCGACGTAAGTTTTGAGTAAGAACAATTTATATTCCACAAAATATTCAAATTTAAGCCGTGTAATAGCGGTGTAATTATATTCGCTACCTCTGAGTAAGACCAGCTGGATCAATTTCTCGCTTATTATTTCGGTCATACTTTTACGTCATGGTTACTTAAGATAATAAGTATAATGTATTAATAATTATTTTCATTAGTTATTCTTACATACTCGTATGCTGTAGGTGCATCGAATTAAATAAATAGACTGGATTCGAACTTACACTTTTACTCCCAGTGCGTACTTTAAACAAAAACTACTGGTTTTTGTCTCTTATTATTCCATTTTAAACCATAGGTAGACGGTTTCGCCCTCACGGCATTATCCTTGTACACTGATAATTTAAAACATAAGTGTCTGTAATAATACATGATGTCAACATAAATTACAAAAATGAAGATGGCATTTCAATGATAACAATCGCAAGTATAAATGATATAATAATCTTTTATCGACTTAAACAGTAAGGACCAGTTGAGCAACGTTTTAATTTCTGTAACTAATCATACAAAAAACCACAAGGTAACACTGATACAAAATAAACCAAGTAATTTTACCCTTATATTCAAAGAAATCAACCGAATACGTCAGCTATTCCCTTTATAAAGCGTTTTAGTCACAGAAGGAGGAAGGAACATAAAGTTAAAGCAACGATTTATCTTCAATGGAACGAACGCCAGGTGGCATACGGATGTGTTTCTACGTTGAATATCTTTTGACTTCGTATTTCTTAACCATTGAACATTTACGGTAACAAATTAAGGATATGGTTTAGCTTTTCCCATAACATCTGCTACGAAAGGTTTCTTAAGTACAAATCAAGGCTTAGAACAATATAATGTGTAGGGTTTGTTTTAATTATTTTTCTTGGTATAATACTTTTTATTAAAATAGTTTATTTTTAATACACACACACTCAGAAATTCACATAAAGTAACAGCTTAACATTGCTGTGTTTCGTATGGTGAGTGTAGAGAACCGGACACCCTTTTACTGGAAAAGAGAATTCTGTAGTCTCACGGCTGACAACGCATCTGCATTTTGATTCTTTATTGAAGATAGATGTAGATGTCTATGGGTCACAGCAACCACTTACCATCAGGTGGACTTTGTGCTCGATTGTTAGCCTATCCTATATAAAAACGTAGATATCAACCGATATGTAGACATTGAAATAAATAGATTCAATATCAGTATCAGGCTTATCAGGTGCAGTATCGGTGGTATTACCATGTCTTCAAACGAGGGCCAGAACTTACACAAAGATGAGGTTTCGTGATCACCGTGGACTTGAAGCGTTGGGTGCTATTGTACGGACCAATTGTGCCGACCAGTACAGAAGATAGAATGGCTAAATCAACTCGACCTATGAGACCTGTCTCGTGGTTTGTGTCTCTCTATCGCCTTTTACGACACGATATGGTGAGGATATTCTTACACCGTCACTACGCGGTCAGGTACCAGATTATCGAGATGAATTCGTGTGCGCATGCAACATATTCGATAGATTATGGGTTCAGAAAGATCTAAAGCCGATACATGCGACCGTGGCAGCTTTTGTCGACATTCATTTTCTATGCAAAAATGTAGTTCAATTTGAGTTCTTAAAACTGTCTAAAATCGTTAAAGTAGGCAATATTGCGACGATGAGAAAAACAACAAATACTGATCTCGAATTCTTTACATGCAATTTTTTTTTTTAGGAGGGGGCAAACGAGCATGGGCTCACCTGATGGTAAGTGACTACATAACCCATGAACAACTGCAACCAGGGCACCAGAGGTACAGATGCTTTGCCATGCCAGAGAATACTCTTTTCTTGAAGGTCCCTAAGTCGTATCGGTCCGAAAAAATCGCTGATGGTAAACTATTCCACAAGGAAGTTGTGCGTGGAAGAAAACATCTTCTAAATCACACAGTGGTGGACCGCCAATCATCCAGATGATGTGGATGGTATCGGGAGTTCTGCCGCGATGTGCGTTCGTGAAATTTGGCAGCTAGGATTAATCCGAACAATTCTATTCAAATCCGTCACTCGATATGTCGACGCCGAGGATTCCGATACTGGCTGAGGCAACAAGAGGAGTGCCTTGAAACTGAGGAGATACGACAAAGGGTTCTTTTAGCGGTAAACACGCAAACTTGTGTTCTGAGGATTAAACTGGACTAGATTTAGTCGCCCCCAATCCGAGACTTTGTTCAGCAAAGACTCGACTTTCTAAGTTTGTTCCGGTACTCGGCGACGTTTCCCGAGAAATAATAACGGCTGGTGTATAGAGCATCACCAGTGCTGTCATCCGCATAGTAATGAATGCTACCGGTTTGCAACATATCATTGATATGCAGAAGAAACAGCGTTGGTGATAACGCAGTCTTGCGAACACCAGCGTTAATGGCATGTCGTAGCATGCACCGTCTACAACGACCTTGATGCTCCGATCTGCAAGAAAGCTGGTGATCAATTGCACAATTTCTCGGGAAGCCCATAGGAAGGAGCTTCGAAAGAAGCGCTTTGCCAACCCGATCAAAACCTTCGCAATGTCAAACTTGGCCAATGCCTCCTTGGACTCTACTGCCTCCGCCCATCTATGAGTAAGGTAGACCAGAAGATCACCAGCTGATCGACCTGACAAAACCGTATGGCGGTCACTAATCAGCTGGTGATCCTCAAGATACCGCATGAGCTGGCAGTTTATAACGGACTCCATTATTTTGGAGAATAAGGGGGTGATGGCGATAGGCCTGTAGTTGGACGGGTCTGAGCGGTCGCCTTTTTTAGGGATCGGTTGGACAAAAGCTGTCTTTCATGATTTCGAGACTACGCCTAGGGAGTAGGAGTGCCGGAAAAGATGCGTTAGAACCGGTGCTTACTACGTATATACTGCACGTATACGTGTTGAATACGTTGACTATATATACGACGTCTGTTTACTAGGAGTTTTCTTCCTCGCACGACTTATTTGTTTACCACCGGCGATTTTTCCGGACTGACCTAGGGACCTTCAAGAAACGAGCTTACTCCTTTTTAAAATGCCGGCAACGCACGTGCAATTCCTCTGGTGTTGCAGTTGTTCATGAGATACGGTCGGCACCTGCATGCCCGTTTGCTCGCACTTCTATATAATTTTTGTTTATTATGTTACGTATCGAATAGGAAGTGTCAAACATCAGTTTTCAGACAGTCTTTTTTCTCTCTGACCTCTGACATGACTCAATTGCTAGTACACATATCTTAATAATTATATTATATTGTTAACTTCTTGCAAGTAATCAAATAAGACCACGGAAGACCCAAGAAATATCTTATTTTTACAACATTACAGTAGTATTGATAAAATAATAACTTCCAGGTCGGTCATATTATATTTTCAACAATTTCCAGTATTAATGAGCTTGAGTCTCTCGATATTCTGAACCAAGGGAAACTTCCGACCGTCTGTTTTCAATAGGTCAGTTTCAATTAACAATAAGCTAGTGGTTGTATCAAAATGTGAACTATATGAATAATTTAATTTTAGAAATTGATTTTGGTACTAAATTTTCAAAATGTTTTAACAAGTCAATGTTCGACTATTATCTCATCTGTATCCATGGTAAGTGGCAGTCGAAGGTGGTAAGCTAAAACTTAAAGAAAAACATTCAGAGAACTGATTGGGGAAAGAGTCAGAATAATAATAGTTATAATTTGGAAATAATAATACATTACAAGCAATCATAACCATACACTTATATATATACCCATATATCTATACATCCATACATATTTGCATGTACATATACATGATAAAGTGTTCAACAGCTCAACAACATGAATATATTATATGATATAATTGGATGATGTTTTTCTCGACTACCGCCATCACATAGAATATAATAGAATAATTTTTACTCAATATATATGTAATTCTTATTGAAAGTCATTTTTATGGTTCCGTACCCGAAAGGTAACCAACGGCACCCTATTACTAAGCCTCTGCTGTCTGTCCGTCCGTCCGTCTGTCTGTCTGTCAACGGGTTGTATCTCATGATCCGAAATAGGTAGATAGTTGAAATTTTCACAGAATGTGTATTTCTGTTGCCGCTATAGTAACAAATAATATAATAAAAATATATCAAAAATGAAAGTGGGCTACCCTACTATAGAAACGTGTTTTACAATGGTATGGAACCCTTTATGGGCGAGTCCGATTCGTACTTGGCCGCCTTTTTTTACTTTTCCACTGGTCGAAAAAAAACCTCTGTCCTGGGAAGAACCAGCAAGAAACCATGCGGAACTTTAAAAAAAGTAAATAATACCATATGAAAGGTTACAAAGTATTTTTGCAAAATCTATTTTAAAAACAGCTTGGAAGCGACCACCTCATTCATTTATATTATAATAACCCTTTTTATATAATTTTGTTCAATAAAATATTAAAACTTGGTAATAGAGAGACCTCGTATATTTTTTGGTACTTTGTTGCAATAGCGTATACATTACCCCAAGAATTAATTATTGACTGAGTGGAGTTGAGGAACTGGTATCACTAGCTTGTGTGTTCCTAGTGTTTACAGAGTGTATATCATTTTTTTTTACTAAAACCACTTTCGTTTTTGTGAACATACATTAAATTTTGGTAAGTACGAGGTCTGTCCCAAAAGTTTTAAAAAAAACCTACGTTCATATCTTCGCGCGGAGAGACTCAGGTGACCTTTGGAGGGTACGAACGTCACCAGCAACTCCTAACCTTCTTGTGAGTAACCTGAGATACCGATGAAACTTAGTTCCCGCGCAGCTATTATTTGTTTACAACGATTTTTTTTTTGCGTTCGTCGCAATTCGCTTATTGCTAAAAATAGCAGAACGAACCGAACAGCGAATTTGCATAAAATTTTGCTTTAATCTCAGTAAAAGTTGTGCGGAAACTATTGAAATGTTGCAAAAGGCCTTTAAAGATGAGTGTATGGGCAAAACACAAATTAAAGAGTGGTAAGGTGGTTTAAAAGTGGCCGAACATCTGTTGACAGTGATCCCCGTTCATCCTGAAACTACTCTCAGACCATCAAAAAAACCTTAGATTAGAAATCGCTCAGGACAATTTGGAAATGATTAATAGTGATGAAAACTTTCCTAAAAAGGTTATTACTGGTGATGAGTCATGGGTTTATGGTTATGATCCCGAAACAAAACAACAATCTTCGCAGTGGAAGCTTCCATCTGAGCCTCGGCCGAAAAAAAGCCCATCAAAGTCGAAGCAACATCAAGTCAATGTTGATTGTTTTCTCGATTATGAGGGCGTTGTGCACCATGAATATGCTCCTACAGGCCAGACAATCAATAATGTATATTTAATTCTTTAATTTTTTCTCTAAGAGACTCTTGGTTTAAGGTTGTAAATAGCTCTTATGGGCCTCTTCTGGAAGGAAATAAAGTATATTGTAGCGCGCCGATACTTACTTATGTCACCCGATGCCTCGCTATCCCCTCTCGTACGATACCCCGCCTGCGCCGCGGGATCACGCCACCTGCCACGCCTTGGCTCCCGGTACAAGCAGTATGCTAGCCGATTATCTTCGAGCTATATGTGTGTTATCGATTGCCCCCGCGCTCGCGCTGCGTTTCGCTAGACGTCGTTTATGTACTTACTTACTTATAAGGACCTATGTTGTTACTATGTGAATAAACGGTGCATTCAGATTATTTGTGACGTTTCATTAATCAACCGTGACTAGTGAACGTTATATTGGCTCCCATCGGCGGGCCACGAACGAACCTACGGTGGCTCTCGAAGTTTCTAGTGGAAAAGTATGTACGCGAGTGTGTGCCTAGTGTACGTACGCGTTTTTACCTTGTTATTGAGACGCGAACTACAATGACTCAGTCATAATGCCGCCGCGAAAACTGCGTAATTATGACTCCAGTTCGGATGAGGAACCGGTGAATCCGACACCTGTGGCACCTGTAAACCCGACACCTGCAGCACCTGTGCTTATGTCCGAGAACCAGCTGTCGTCGCTTCTGGCCGCCTTCTCTGCGGCACAAGCCGAGGCAAACCAGAAACTTGTCCAGTCTCTTCTGACATCGCACTTAGGGGTGCCGCCGAATGTCGAATTGAGCGCTGCCGGCGCGGCCACTGTCACGTCACCAATTCCACGGTCGTCATGTATCCCAGGGACATTCGTAAAATGCACTGCACGGTTCGACGGTTCGTCTCAACACCCAGAAGCAGTGGAAGCATTCATTGACGCGGTGGAAATGTATAAGGATTGTGCATCAGTTAGTGGTGAGATGGCACTTTGTGGTCTCCCTATGTTACTTCAAGGAGACGCAGCAGTGTGGTGGCGTGGAATCCGAAACGAAGTACACTCGTGGTCGGATGCTGTGAAACGCCTGCGCTCGATGTATGGAGTTCCACGACCTGCATATAAGTTGTACCGAGATGTCTTTGCCGCCGAGCAAGGATCGGAGCGTGCCGATATTTTCGTCGTGAAGATAAGAGCTTTGTTGGCGAAACTACCCTATGAGTTACCAGAAGAAGCGATATTAGATATGGTTTACGGGCTTCTACATAAGAGAATCAGAAAACGGTTGTCGAGAGATACTGTGAATGACATCGAATCTCATTGAAAGATCTCGAGCTATAGAAGAGTCGCTGTCGGAGAACGCTGCGCTGCCGCCGCCCGCGCTGCCACATACGTTGGCGTCGCCGCTGGGTGTACCCGCGAGACCCAGCCGCAGGCATGGTGAGGGAGCTCAGCATAGTACTTCAGGTTCGTGTTCGACGGCAACGCAACTGCGCACCCCCGACTCCGCTTCGCAGTCATCACGTGACCGCGCGCCTGTGCCGCGTAGTGATCATTGCGTGAGCAAAAATAGTGATGGTGAGAGAAAGCTATTCTGTGTTTACTGCAAAACGCGAGGACATGTTCGTGACTCCTGTGATAAGTTAAGTAAAAGATCTCATTCTTCTAACTCAGGTATTGTTTGTTATAATTGTGGCGAAAAAGGTCATATTAGAGTAAATTGCTCTAAATGTTTACAAAGTAGACCTTCTGATGATAATGTTAAGGTTGAAAATGTATTTTCGTTTGTCTTTGTTAGTAATTGTGACTCGAATTCGAAATACGATTGTAAGGAGCAAGGTCGGCCTATCGTACGAGTGAGTATAGGGGATACTCGGGTACCGCGTTGGTAGATACCGCCGCGCGTCGTAGTGTTGCGAGTTGTTCACTTTATGCGTTAATGAAACGTATCGGTTTAAACTTTCGTACCGAACTGATTGACTCGCGGAGGTCAATGTTCGACTTGCTTCATTAAATATACCTATTGAGTTCATTATTTTACCGAATGCCGTTAATAACGATACTTTGCTAGGCATTGACTTTACAACAAAGGCTAGAATGGTTATTGATTTTGATAAATGGAATTGGCGTACAGTTGATCAGCCCCGGACATTTCACGCTTTGTCGTGGGAAACTCGTCGCGAACCTGTAGAGTGCACCGGCGCATTTAACGTGTTGCGAGAGGACGAGGCCGTCGCGCTATCAGAGTCGGAGAGGTCTAGATTGGCGAATCTTATATGTGAGTAATTTGACATTTTTGATGTTTTCGGAGAACCGACACCATTCGCTGAACACCATATAAATACCGGCGATCACCCGCCGATTTCTGTGCCCCCGTATTGGGTCACGCCTGCGAAGAAGGAAATCATGCGCGCCGAGTTAGACAAGATGCTGGCTGATGGTGTGATTGAGGAGTGCGAATCCGCCTGGGCCGCGCCATGCGTCTTGGTACCGAAGTCTGATGGCACCTATAGGTTTTGTGTAGATTATCGCAAGCTGAATGCGGTTACAAAGACGGACGCATACCCCATGCCGCGTATCGACAAGCTGTTACAGTCGACCAAGAAGAGCTGTGTCATGAGCTCGCTAGACCTCCGTAGTGGGCACTGGCAGGTCAGTACTGCGGACAGATATAAAACGGCCTTTGTAACACCTTTTGGGACCTACTGCTTCACGCGCATGCCTTTCGGGCTCAAGGGTGCTCCGGCAACGTTTCAGCGACTCAGACCGCTTCCGATCGGGACCTTCACTTGGTGGTAGGCATATTCTAGGTTATCTTGTAATTTCAGAGGACCTTGAGTCCCATTTGTCTGACTTACGTGCGGTATTTGAGCGTCTTCGGATGTTCAAGTTAAGAGCCAACCGCGAAAAGTGCGTGTTCGCCAGGAACCGGCTCAAATACCTAGGCCACGTGATATCCAACGACGGTATATCTCCAGACGAAGATAAGGTGCGTGCTGTCTTAGAGATGAAATAACCGACCAATCTCCAGCAACTTCGTACCTTTCTGCAAACTTGCTCTTGGTTTAGAAAGTTTATACCAGAATTTGCGAAAGTAGCTGAGCCGCTTACGCGCCTTACCAAAAAGTCACAGATCTGGCAATGGGGAGATGATCAAGCCAAAACCTTCTTACATCTTAAATCCCTTCTGGCTTCACCACCCATTCTTGTTCAGCCAGACTACTCGAAACCAATCATCCTTAGGACGGACGCCAGCGATTTTGCTCTAGGCGCAGCTTTGCTCAAGGGGAAGTCTCCACAGGATGAACACACAATCGAGTACGTGAGCCGTCTCCTCACGTCATCAGAAAAATTATACTACTACGGAGCAGGAGGCTAGCAATTGTTTGGGCCGTGGAAGATTCCGTGGGTATATTGATGGTCACCAGCTAGTGGTCATAAGTGTTCATAAACCCCTGAAATGGCTGTTTCTTTCAAATCGCCTAGGGTGAAGCTTTCGTTGGGCTTTAAAGCTAGAGATCTTCAGATGGAATACACTCCTGGGCTAATGTACTAGCCGACACTCAGCCCGTCCAGTCATCGATAGCACTTCGACGGAATGTGGTGTCTGCCCCGTGTCTGTGGATGTTCCACGTTGGG